>JAMQGT020011402.1:0-54751 GCA_024447675.2 Pterophyllum scalare | reverse complement strand
ACTGTGTCCTGTACTCGTTCAGTTACGTATTGCTGGTAACAAGCAGGATGGACTCTTTTTTTGTTGCTTTTTCACAGTCTTTTGTTGTTCTTCTTAACTTCCTGAAAATGTGATGAAATTGTTATTGTTTTTCAAATAACAATAAAAACATCAGTGGTATTGTAATTGTACTTAAATATAGAGGTTAAATGATTTTCACATTATTGCATCCTGTCTTTATGTAGATTTTCACACAGTCTTTCAACAATGTTCAAATTGTGTTGTAGGTTACTATTCTTAAATAAATAAATAAAATGTTATTTAAAAGGTAAACGAATGGGTGAAATAGGCAAAAAAAAAAAAAAAGTAAATTATCTCCACACTTTTTATGTAACTGCAATCACAGGGGGATCCCTCAGCAGAGAGTGGGGGTAATATTGATTATTACAATCAGAAAATGTTGCCGTTCTAATGTTTGTCAATAAGATAAATGCAGTAATTAAATGTAGTAATTTCAATTATCTGATGATACTTCACTGTCATTAAAAGCTTTAAGCTATACTGAAAATATACCTGATAGTTGTATTGGTGTTTTAGTGTGTTATTTCCCTTTTATACAACTGAATCTACTAATTATTTCCATACTTAGTAGATTCAGTTGTATAAACTGAATAGTATACTTTTATTGTGAAAATGCAGAATGAAAGTGTTTGTATCAACATGAGGGCTAACTCTTCTTACCCCTTTGCCTTTTCTTGTGTACTTTGACTCATTAATCCACGTTTGCTGAAAACATATGCTCACTCAGCTATATAGTGCGTTCTCTCTACCGCTGGCATTTGCCTGTTACATCTATGACTGCATAACTCAGACGGAGCCCGTATACTTATGTTGATCTACGTGCACAAGGGATTTCATCCAGATTTCATCATGATGGTCTAGTCAGACAGACGGGAGAGGCTCAGCTGAATTCATAATCTCTGTCTCTCTCCACCCTCTATCTCTGTCTCCCAAGTACATGCATGTGCACAATGTCAAAACTTGATGCACTGGTTGTTAAAATAACATTATTCTATATTGGCAGCATTCTTTCCAGCCAGATATTGACTCTTTTTCGACTGGACCAGTTTCAGACCACAACTGGGTCACCCAGAGCGATTCACTTCCCCTGCTTGAATCTATGCAATGTTTTGATGTGTATATGTGTATGTGTGTTTTGTGTGTGTGTGCATTTGTGCAAGTGTTCAGCCAGATGGGCTGTGAGTTCCACAGAGCTCAAGGACAGTTTGGGGAGTGACTCAGTGAGCAGTGTGCCCGAGCCAGACAACACACACTGCAAATTCACCAGTAACAGGAATAATGGGGCCTGCTGGCAACAAGGAGTTGTTGGATAGGGTTTCCTCCACACTAACAGAAAAAATGATTTCATAGAGTTTTGTTAATTATGAATTTTAATCTGCAATAATTTAGTGTTGATTTTTATTTCCCAGCAGGATAACATTATTTTACATATAACATCTGCAGCCACAAACCCTGTGAAAATACTTGCTAGCTGGCTGTGTGGGGGGAGGGTTACAGATGGGGAAGAAGCGAGGTGTGGTAGTGGGGAGAGGTTGCTGGGTGGTTAGGAGAACACAGCTCAGTGCTGCATGCTCTACATTCCTCAGGTGTTGTCAGCATAGTTTGCTCAGCAATTACCTTTTGGCAAAAACATGCACAAAGCCACACTTTACCAGCAAACCACAGGGCAGCAAACAAGAAAAGCCGTGAGAGGGGCTTAATAGGCACCGGGATGCGTATGTTTAAAAGAATGTATGCATCGGGGTAAAAATGTGTTGAAAATTACATGCATCTGTAGCTATACTGCATGCATAAAAATGTAGACTGTGCCTACGTGAGAATCAGCAGCTTTGTCTATGCAGCAATCCATCTTCTCTCAAGGATACAAGCAGCCTGGGTAATGACTGTAGCCAAGCAGACCTTGGCATGTGTGTGATACAGATGCACAGTTGCTAAGATGGTGGTGAGCACTCACACACAAATTTGTACTTGTTTTGCACACAGGAAGTAGCTTCTTCTACTTCATACTGTTTGTATGCTGAATTTCATCATCTCTCTTTCTCTTATTTTTATTATTTTTTTAAAAGTCAGTCATTGTCATCACTGACACCACATTTCTTTTCACAGAAATGGCAGGTTCTCCCTGTCTGGGAACGCTTTTCTCTCTCCCTTTTCCTTTCCCTCCTTTGCCCCGCTCTGTCTCCTTGGCTCACTCTCTGAGAGCAGAGGGATTGTGTGCAGATGTGCCTGGAGAGAAGCCAGCCCCTCTGCCCTGGGAGAACATGTGGTCTGGGAGTGTTTACGCTGGCACTCTTTCAACCTGTCTCCCACACAGCATGCTGGCGTCTGTCTCCTTTAAATGACAATGCTCAAACCTCCTTTCACAAAAGAGGCATTTTCAGGTGGAGGTGACACCAGCATTTGTGGTAGTGCTGACAGACAGGACGTACAGCAAGCAAACAAAAAAGCATACAAATTTGCTGGCATGTTCTCCAGAGAAGCTTAAAGGGAGCATAACTGAAATATATGCAATCCATAGCTGCAAAAAAGTTCCCACTACAGTATTTTCTCTCTAACTTTCTTTGTGTTTATATTCTGTCTCAAGCTTGGAGTGAAAACTCATGCTTGGATTAAACAGATATCCAGACTTTTCAGGCATGTTTTTCACAGATTCTCCACATACTTGACATTCTCTCCTGTGATTCAGGCTTTGGGTAAACACCTGTAAGCTGAAAAGCCCTGAAAAGAAATTCTTATTCTTAACACTGGTGGCAGCAAAATTACTGTCAGTTTGTGTAGCGTGAAATGCACAGCTGTCGTTTTTAGTACCTACAATTAAATACCAGTAGGAGATATCCACTGCATTAGCTATGATACACTTACAGAAAGAGTAATTTATGAGCATTTCAGCTTCAAATCAGCTGTAGCAGAGTCAAAGGTAATATTTTATTCTCTTTTTAACCAACCGGTTCTTTGATCAGACATTTCTCAGAAGTTCTAGCATGTAAAATTTACCAGCTATTGCATCAAACTGCTGGATTCCTTTTGTTTTGTTAGTAAAATGAGTTAGTTATGCCTTTCTGAAATCTAAGTGTCCAGTGCCCCCTGTAGGTTTAGGTGGTTAATGAAACTATCCCGTCATCTCTATACAGATTTAAAGCTGGATTTTTTTTTTTGCTTGTTTGTTTGTTTTTTAAGATCACACACTGTCTGTGGGGCATAAAAGTCCCCACGTTACTGGAAATAGGTTTAGTGTCGCTGCTGAGTAAAAGGGTGATTTGTTAAATAGATGTAAGTGTGTACTGTAGATGGAGTCTTTAATTAAACTAACATTTTTAATAAAATTGTTATTAGCTTTGCGAAAACAGATCACATACACACAGATGCACAAAATATGTTTTTCATAACGCTTATATCGATTAGTCCTTTCTGTGTGCCACCAGGGGGCATGATTTAGTAAAGAAACCAGAGGTTGCCGTCCCACACAAACAACGCAGGTTACACCAACTACACGGTTTGTCGCACTCTTACTTCACGCTTTTTATCTGGAACCACAATGCATATTTGATCATGATGAGAAGAAAACACCGTTCACATTTAAAGGCAAGCACTTCTTTTAGTCAAAATATTTCTTCTACCTATATGAAGTTAAAAATAACTTTAAATTACGGGGAAATATATAATTTTATGTTGAGCAAATTTTAAACCAGCTGCTTGAAATATTACCTAACTTACTGCATTACTACAGCTTTGTAGCGAAAGAAGATTGAGCCAACATGGCTTTTTTCAGGGCGCTAGTTGCAGCTCCACCTCTCTCTCTCCCACCTCCACGGTTGATGAAAAAGCCCATGAAATAGGAGAAAAAAGGGGTGTGTTGGAGCATGCGCAGACAGAGCTTTTCCCTCTTATCCCATTTTTTTCCTTTTTTTAAAGAGGAGTCGACCGTTACGTCACGGACTCGTCCACAGTGCTGGTGCTTGAGAGGCTGACCATCCACTCATGCAGCCACAAGCACAGGGAGACATTGGCGCTCAGTCGGAAAAAAAGGTTTTTACCATTTAATTTTTCTTTTTTAGTTTAGCGCGGAATGAGCTGAACGGAGCCGGCTGCTGCAGAGCTCATTCTATACAAGCGGACGATTTTGGTGGCATGGTGTGGTGAAACAAGAGACCCCAGCAAGCACAGAGAGACAGAGGGCATCATGTTTGAATGCCGATAATCAATTAGAAATATACATGACTCTGCTGCTGCATTGCCTATAGCCTCATTGGGCTGTAGCAAGTCTCCCTTTATTGCAGAAGCCCGTCTGAAGCGGCCAGCGTGCCGGACCGAGGGTGCAACTGAACGGACAATCGCACCCGGACCATTGAGAGGGTTCGGATGAGGTGGCTGCTTGGTTTTAGAAATCCAGCCAACTTTTCACCTATTCCTTTCTAACCAGCAGTGCCATCGGGCATTGCTCTGGAGATGGCGATGAGGTTGTTTTACTTGGGATTTATACTCTGCTTGGAGATCACATCTCCTAACGGTGCGACCGTAGGTAAGAAGCCTGTTGTGTTAATCTTGCATTGTGATACTCGAGAAAAGCACGAGCACTTTCCCCTGCAAAGCATCTGCGCACAGGCCTGCGTTCACCAGAGTTGGAGCCCAACGCCGCGAATAGGTTGCCCTGATAATAACACAGTGTGCCACGGCGGCTCTCAGAGGAAGAGATCGATGATCTGGAAAGCCTGTAAATCAGAGAAAGTAGCGCACAGAAAAGCGGTGTGCTGGTTGTTTTGGCCTAAAATCTGTCTGCGTTTTTTTTTTTTTTTTTTTAGCGGAGCCCCTGTCTGAGCAGACAGAATGGGCCTCCCTGTAAGGATAGCAGACAGTCAGGTTAGTCACTGTTGGAATATATAGCAGGTAAAAGGCTGTCACAACACTTCCATGAACGACCCATTTACTGAAGACGGAATTTCTCTTTGTCTTGTGCAAAAAACCCGCCTAAATACACTAAAAAAAGATTCCACCTTACGGCTGCCATTCAGACCCAGTCTGCTGCTTCTCTGTTCACAAAATCGGAACAGCACGCTTTGACTTTGACATCGTTCAGATCAGTTTACATGTTTATTTTCAGCTACTTGCGGCAAACGCAACAACAGTTGTGTCTGCTTGCTTAATGGCGCGGCTTGCCCCGACGTGTAGCGTTTGTAGATGCCTGGAAGGCACAGTATTTGTGACAGACAGGTACTGTGTGATAGTGAAATGAATAAACGTGCATTTGTCCTCTTACGTCTCAGGACCTCCCTCTAATACTCCCCAATCCCCGATGGCAATAATGAGCTATCAAATGCACCACTGCTCTTGTGACAATGCATGGCAGACCTGTTGAGCTGACAACTTGCTTTTTATTTTTCTCTTTCTTAAGTACGTGGATGGGAACATAAATATACAAAAATGCCACATTTATTTAGTTTTTTTTCATATTAAATATTGAAATTGCGCTCATATCAAATAAGTAATTCCCAGATGGTGCCACATCCAGCTCTGGCCCGTTCATTTCCTCAGCCTAAGCTTACTTAAGTGCCCAAAAGTGAGGTAACACATTAACATCTGTTAATACTACAGAGGTCAACTCATTGTTTGGAGTTCTTATATAAGTTTCATCAGATTTTGATGGAGGCTGTCCAGAGGGAAAGGCATAGCTGAGGTTACAGGAGTAGGCAAGCTCTTCTCCCCTCCTCCATCACTATGTAACATCTGGACACAGGGAGGAGACCATTAATCCAACTTAAATGTGACTTGGGGTGGTGGTGGGGTTGGAAGAGCTGGGAGGGAGGGAGGGAGGGAGGGTGTAACAAAAAATAAAAAAATACCATAAAACCTTCACCAAGAATCAATTAACCAAATTTTTTTTGATAGTCTGAAGTCGACACACAAGTTACATCACAGGGAATCAAGGATGGAAGCCATGGGTTGTATGTGTGTTATGTCATTATTAACAGTTGATTTAGCAGCGTCCCATCGGAGCAGTGCAGGGCCAAAGGTGGGGGGACTGAGTAGAGATAAGCCCTAAGGCTAACTTTTCAATTCCTTCTCTTATAGTGAGTGGAAAAATGAACAATTAATCATCCAGACAGATCCCTTTGTTATTGATCTTCTAATGAATCCATGAGTATGTTGGAAAATATGAGGAAACACAGGCTGAATTTGAATTGATGCCTGCTCCATCTGTGTGATCCCTATAGCTGTAACAAGCTGGCATGAAGAGAACAAAAAAAAAAAGCATTCCTCACAAAATTTAGAGAGTCACTGCAAACTGAAGACATAGGCCAAACAAGCTATTTGGATATGTCAGTCAGAGGAAAAAGAGCTGCAAACTCCAACATTTGAGAAGATGGAAAATCAAATACTTTGTGTTTTGTGTGAAAAGTAATCAGCTGACATGTGAGAAGAAAAAAACTGAAGTTCCAGCTTTTTCATTGATGGTTTTCTTTATAGTATATGACGATGATTCAACTGTACTGTTTGTCATTGTTTTGTTTTTTTTTAACCTGAAGTTGTCAGAAAAATAATGATAGGGATTTTTCACAATTTTCCGACCCTTTAATAGTCTCAGTGATTAATCAGGAATATGTGTGGGAAACCCAATAGATTAAATAGCGGTTGCTTAATTGGTGGAGAATTGGCTAATCATTTCAGCTCTAATTGACATTACAGCAAATGCAATGTGGAATTAAACAGGTTATTACTTCAATGTCTGATTCCTTTCTAGTTTTTTTTTTTTTTTGGGTTTTAAAATGTCATATTTCAGGCTGCTAAATGTTACAATGTTACATAAAACCTTAGATATTTGAATATAATTAGAAAGTGTTCTTTCCAGCAACACTCCTGTGAGGCAGAAGATATTGTGAAATGTCTAAATGTGGATCAGAGGCGGGAGAGGCTGAATTCCTGAGGAGTCTACAGTGAGTTTGCCTGACCCCTCTTAATGGGACCTTCCTCTGAGCTGTCACTGGAAACATCTGCTGGAAAAATTCGGCACCCTTCATACAAATTCAACAGATAATAGAACTTGGATTGCGCTCTTCAGCGCTTTCAAGTGGAGGTCACTGGGGAGTAGTTATTGTAACTCTGTACACTTAAGGATGACTGTTGACTGCAAACTGATCTGCTAGCAGAGATAATCCTTAAAATGAGTTTCTGCCATTTAGAGTCCTGTCACAAAGAACCATAGAGGATTAAAGTTAGGAGTGAAATAAAGACAGGTGTCCAGACTGTATACATGCTTTAGCTTTTTTGTGAAATTTAATGTTAAGCTTATATGCAGGAGGTTTTGCATTTTTTTGTCTTCTGGATTGAGCTAAAATATTTGTGAACTGATGATGGCACACGGTGGTGTTCCCGACTGTAGTCGGTGTAAAGATCCCCCCCCCTTTTTTATCCCTCTGCTTCCTGCACTGCATCGCAATCAACTGTGACTGGAAGGTAAAACGAGATTAACACAACTGTCTTCGCTGTTGTTGCCCACATATTGAAGTCGTGAGACCGCAGTGTTTGTTGACTGTGAATAGCAGGGGTGTGCTGTAATTGGTGTTTTCTGCAAGTTACATCACTGTTTATCCTGTTTGGCTTCTAAGACCACAAAAAGAACCGGATTGGCTTATTTTAACAGAATAGGAAGTGTGGGTTTGTGTTAATTAGGATCTGTAAGATTCGCTGGGTTTTTGCAGATGATTAAATCGGGCACTGCGTTTTATTTGCTTTCTGTTCCTGTCCAATGTTGCTATGATAACTCTTAGAAATTTTAGGGTTTTTTTTGTAAACATCCAAAACATGAACGAAACAGCAAAAGATTAGAACTTTTGTCTTACACCTGGCACAGCTGTGGGATTACTGATGCTTCATGCTGACCACCTAGTTTCGCAGTTTTTTGGAGACTTCCGGTCTGTGTGTCGGTTTCTTTGGCTTTACCAGCTGACGCACATGTACACTAAGACGTTGCTTTCTTTGTGCTTGACTGGAGAATCGATTGATCGCAAGGACACTTGGCTGCTTTCACACCTTGCCAGAGGAGAGGTTCTGATACATGAAGATAAGTTTCCAATTTCATGGCTTGCTGCAATTTGTCAGACTTGTTTACTTTAGTCTCAGTGGTTGCTTCCACTGGATTGTGACAATGCATGTAGAAAACTTTCATGGTTTCTGTGTTGCGGTGGCAAAGGCGTGTCTAGTACTAAAGCGGTTCCATAGTGTAGTGTTTTATACATTTGCCTAACAAGCGAAAGATCCCCGGTTTGATCCCGGGAGGAGACACGAATCCCTTTGGGGTTGCGTCAGGAAAGGCATCCGGCATAAAAATCTGCCAAATTAAACATGTGGAGCTACCTGCTGTGGCAACCCCTTGTGAATAAGTGAGTAGCTGAAAGTAGTTTATTTATTTATTTTTGGGAGCTGTTAAAGTGAGAGATTTGGGGAAATATAATTTCTGGTAAGGTATCACTAAATTATATAACATAAAAATTTTGTCTGACTTTATAGCTTTTATTTTGTTCACTATAACGTGCTGTGGAGTACGAGCACTTGTCAAGACACTGAAGGCAAAACTAATTAGCAGTGGTCAGATTAAATTCTTCTATAACCAGTTGTACTTTATTCAAAATCTACTATGAAGATTGAAATCTAAGTGTAGTATTTGAGTTTAACTGTTTGCAGTGATCCACAGCTCTTATGTCAACTTAAAAGGCTTAAAAGACTTGGTACTGAGGTATCGGCTGCGTTTTGGGGCCTTGAGAACATTTGTGAAAAGTTGGGATTTCACAGTTCGCTTTGAGGATTTCACCACCGAACAAAGAGGTCATCTGTTGAGCTGTGACGTGGATGACAACTCATTTGTGTATTGTTTATGACTCATTCCTAGCATTTATTCAGCCAGTAACATCCCTCCCTCGTACCTCCTTTAGTGTGAGTCTAATGAGGGATTCATAGCAATCCAGTCACATTAAATCAAAGAAACAATCATCTTCCAACTGATGTCAGCCCTCTTGTTTGTGTCCATAGTGAACTGGTTCCTTATTCCTACCTTTCTTTGTAGCTTCGGAGGACATAGGCAAGCCGCGATATACAAGCATCTGACTTGCAGTGAATGCCTCAATTTATGTGGTCCAGCCTTCATTTTGTGGCTCCCATATTCTGTTTTCATAACAGCTGAATCTGGGTTGACTTTTCCTCTGTGGCTTCACAGAGCTGTGTTATGCAGAGAGTACAGGGTTGGTTTAGAAGAGCTTTCGTTTGGCAGCACCGTGAGCCTATTTACATTTTCTTCATATCCATCAATCAAATTAACTCAATGCATGTCTTTTTTACTGCACTGCATTTTACTGCACTGGCTTGTGAAAACCTGCAGAGCCTCATCAGGTTACTTTTGAGGTCAAAGCGGTATTCTTTTGTTGCGCCGTGACACAACAACAAGGCTCTTTAGGCTACTAACTGACTCGCATGCATGTTCAATCCCTCTGAAATGCCTGTTGTGGTTTAGAACTTGAATGGCCTGTGGAAATAAGTCCATTGTGAGCTGCTTTAAGTGCTTCATTACAAAGCAAAGTTGTTGCTGAAAGAAGCTGTTTCAGTGGCCTGTGGAGGGCCTTAGATTAGATGGTGTTTATTTCCCTTGTATTCTTCTATTCTAAGCATATGGCTGTACTGCACTGTACTTTCCATCCTCTTACACTGAAAGTGCACTGATTTTGGTTAGGAAAAACACTGTCTTCCACCTGAATAATTAATAGAATACAAAAATTCAGAATAATAACTTCTCTCTGCCCTCATTGTCTTCCCTGTGGCCTGTGTTTGGTTTTAATTCTTACTCATAATGCAGGGATTCTTCTTCTGAAATCCTGCAAAACTGAGCACAGAAAAATCACTTTATATTTGACCTCAAGGTTCTAATTACAGTCTGTAGTCTGTAGTTGGGGTGTGGTTTTGGCTTCTTTTTATTTTTTTCACTCCCTAAACTGCTCTGGAAGGTTTTAGTTCCACAATAAAGGCACGGGAAGGGCAGAAGTGATGGGTGAAGTGAAACAGCCCTGGTTTCATTCTCACTTTCTCATGTCACTGTCATTGCACCTAGTAACCCAACTGAGACCCAGAGTCCCATTTAATTTTCATTCAAGTCATTTCACATTCCCATTTGTACTGTTATCTTTTAAAAGCATTTAATAGAATCCATGCTCTATTGCTCAGCCCCAAAATAATCCACAAGGGCATTGATTGGGTTGAATATGAGGATGTGCTCGGTTTTTAGAGGCATGCTTGTTAAGCAAAAGTAAATTTCATATATCAAGCTGTGTTTTTCTTTGTGCCTATATAGGACAGTCAATGTAGTGGTGCCACACACCACTACATTGACTGTTTAAACTATGGCAAGCTTCAGCCAAACAGAACTTTTTAACCCCCTGCCACACTGTTGGATATGGATTCTCCAGCAGTCCTTAAGCAAAGAGAAACAGCCGCTTTTCTCTGGAATTCAAAATGAAAACTGTTTGGCTCCTTTAAAAATCTAGCTGTTCATCTGTAACTGATTGTCTTTTTGAGGCAAAGCTATACATATGAAACCAATTAGAAGGTGCTGGAATGTGCTGCATGGATCTGGAGTTGATCTGTAGAGCACGGACGGCCATATTGAGTCAGACAGATTGGGGGGGTGGGGTGGGGGGAATTGGGTCAGTGTTGCGCCCCAGCTGGTGATGGTGTCTGGAGGCCTCCGTCACTTGGCGACTGAATTGGTGCCGCAGCACCATTTACTCACCACCGCATCCTGTTCCATCCGGCAAACTTCCTTCCGACCTTAAAGACAGACTTAAAGTTTTTGGCTCCCATCAAAACAAAGCAACAAGTAAATTTTCTCTTGTAAAACAGTAGATGGCCTTGAAAATATTCTTATAATTATGAGGCACTCAGGAAGGATGTTTCCATAAGAACCAGGCTCTGTGTACATTCAGGCGTTTGCTCATTCACTCATGTTTAATGCTTCCCCCCTCCTGCATGTTTTGGGGCAATTCAAAGTGCACTGTTTAGAGGGCGCAGAGCTCTAGCTGCCCTGCATAAGGAAATACAGTGTGGGCTCTGTACAAGTGACGGTATGCTTAAAGTCGAACCCAGTCAGCCAAATGGAGCCTGATCCTGGGGAAGCAACTCAGTGATTTAGAGCATTTTATATATGTCAACGCAGCATTTGTTGAGTAAGTCTTTTAGTGACAACACCGTGGATGATTTTGTCTTTGACAATCATGCTTAGTCCTTTAGTTTTCTCTCAGAGCACCAAGGAAGGCAGGCACAGTTGAACTATACTTTTATGGTATTTGCTCAGTGTACAGTTAGGTTTTATTGCCAGAGGAAAACCCTTGAGTGTTGGTTTTGAGTTGGTTTGGGTTTTAAGTTAAATGGCATAGCACATGATTTCACAAATATATCTTGATTTGACAAGATGATGAGGAAAGAAAAAAGTCAAAGTACAGTCTCTGATTTCTAATAATTCCACCAAGACCTTCATTTAGTGTCCTCACTTTTCTCCTTCACCCCTAAGAGCTTTAAATTCATCGAAAAGAAACACTAACGCTGTTTCTGTTGGAGTATTAGAGACACTTTGACAGCACACTGGCCTTTACTTCTAGCCTTACATTCACATGTAAGGCTTTTACTATATTTCTGTCTACTGAAAGATATTTTTAGTGAAATACACCGTCAGTGAAACAGAACTGAACTATAACAGAGGAACAGACTCAGGCTTTAGTTTCTGTGGAAGACAGCTGTTTATTTTTTTTTGGGGGGGGGGTGGATTTTTTTTTTTAACATGCTTTAAATAACAGCCCAATAAATATTTTTGCACATGGTGTAATTTCTCTGCAGACGTGGAATCTTGTTTTTCACGTAGAGTTTCCAAAGTTGCTAAAATTGAGTAATGATTTGAAGCTCAAAACTCTCGAGGGTTTCTAGTTAGCTCTGAAAGTTACTTTTCTCATGTTTCTCTCTAATTAGATGAGTTTTTGCTTTAACAGACACCCACAGGATGTTTTTTTTCTCTTTTTCTCAGGTTATCTTTAGTGTGGAAGGATGTGGTTGTCATACCTGATCTTTTTAAAAGTCATAAGCAACACAAAGAGGAATTATTTTTTTCTAAAATGGGATTTTTTCCCCCTTTCTTGTTTTGTGTTTGGAATATTTGATTTTGTTGGATTTTCTAGCATTTAGTCACAGCAGATTTATCAAGTTTCTGTTCAGCTCTGCCAGGAAATACTTGAGTTGGAATGA
Organism: Pterophyllum scalare; assembly: GCA_024447675.2. Lineage (NCBI taxonomy): Eukaryota > Metazoa > Chordata > Actinopteri > Cichliformes > Cichlidae > Pterophyllum > Pterophyllum scalare. The sequence continues at coordinate 42,421 of JAMQGT020011402.1, read as the reverse complement.
CATTATCAGGAGGGAGCGCTGTTGGAGGTGAGCACGCTGGGCTTGAAAGTGGAGCACGTTCATTGATTCAGTGGGATTGGTGTTTACTATTGGGCCCATCCCAGAAGAATAAATAAAATAGGTAAAGTGAACAATTTCACAGTGCTTTAAATACTTTAACAGCCCAGTTTAATTTTGACCCACCCACCCCAAAATATTGGCATTTGCTGTGGAAAAAAACAATGACTTTGAAGCCTGAATTAACAGTTCACATCGCTGAGATATTTCAGTGGGCTTTGAAAAAGCATTGCTGAAGGGAAGGGCTCCCAGTCTACCCCCCCCCCATCTCCAACCCCTCCTCAGCCACAAGCTCCAATTAGACTCAGAGGTTCTCTCCTCTGTGGTCATTTCATGCTGGTGTGTAAAGGGATGATAAAATTAGATCCCACAGTATTTTATTTCCAGTTTTATGTCAACTCGCAGGCAACAACTGGATCAGCTCAGCTGCATCGCACACGATCTGAGGGAATACCTTTAATAGAAGGGGTTTCAATGCTTTTATTCATTTCAGCTCAGAGCTCGACCAGTGTGGCTATTTTTGGGGTGTTGGTTGGTTAGGTAGATTAAATGAAGACACATAAGCACAAGCTAATGTGTGTTTATCGCCATCCAGAATGTACCAGGGCATCGGTGAGTCGAAAGAAAGCAAAACCAACAGGCTGGCCTCAGGCCATGAGTAGCCTCGATCTCTCATGGTCTCTGTCCATTCTTGCACAGCTCTCTTTCTCACTCTTACCTCAGGTTTTGCATCCTATCTCAGCCTCGTGACATTTAATAGACTCTGGAGAATGATGTCTCAAAGCTATATTTAAGCCTTATTCTCATGCATCCCTTGAAAGTGTGTTTTAAGCTTTTCTCCAGTCCTTTTGTGAAGAAGAAGAAGAAGAAAGAGAGAACTGGGGCTATAGCTCTGCATTTTAAAATCTAGCACTCTCTCTTTATCTCCTTAAGTATCCAGGTGTTGCTCATATAATGGGAATGGTCCAATTTGATCCCTGCAAGCTTTTAGCTTCTTATTGTATCTACAAAAACATGGCACTCAGAAGTCTTATGGTTTGACTTAAACATACACTTCACTGTCCCGGGGAAAAAAAGCAGAAAGACCAAGGTCTAAACCCTTTAGTCTGACAGTCAAAAGGAACCTGATTGCAATGATACACTAGCTTCATGCTCTCTTGTGATTTCAGTCACATCCCGGCCCTCTTGCGGTACACCCCTCCACCACTCACCCCAATCACCTCCCTGCCTGCCAAGTACATAGGGAGGCAAGTCATCCAGGGTGAGCGAGGGCTCAGTCACTGCAGAGAATCACAATGAGACCTTTGGTGCTGTCCTTCCCAGAGCATTGCTGCACAACAGTACAGTAACAGCAACCTTCTGCCTGAAATGGCCGTTTTGGTCTTTTTTTTTTTTTTTCCATTGTGCATGAGTTGTTTTGTTTGTTTTGTTTGTTGACCACTCACATAAAAGAAAGCATTTCCTTTGTGCATTTCTGGCAACCTATTTTCATTCTTCTGTATGCTGAGAGAAAATGTTGGCACAGAATTTCAGCTTTGTCAATGTTAACTTGTATTCAGGCTGGATTTTAATTTTAATATTTTCAACTATTAAGCCAGTAATAATATTGAAAATGTGCTTTTAATACGCAAAGCGTAAATGAGTTGAATTTCCAAAACTGAGCCCCCAGTGACATATGCAGGTATGTTTGTCTGTTGCTAGTAGGGGTGTATCTAATAAGGAAGCCTTGGGTACCCCACCCACCCGCCAATCTGATATGTAATTACTGAATTTTTAAGTGGGTTGGTTTGATATTTGTGATTACATCTTCAGATTTTTCCACGGGCCTCCCCGACTGCTTTTTGGTTCCACCTGTGCTGCCCAAGAAAGAGAATGCCACTGACAGTGTGACATATTTAAATGACAAATTTAAAAGAAATGCAATTCTAATCCTGGTAACCTAAGAAATACCAGCATGAACTGGTATTTCTACATAGATTCTAACAGTGGGCCAAAGCGACATGTAAAAGTCAACCAAGTTACAACTGCGCTTTTAGTGTTAAAAAAAAAAAAAGAAAAAAGGGGGGGGGCAAAAAAGGACTCCATTCAGAAAAAACTCTACACCCAACAGTGGTGCCTTGTTTTTCTGTGTTTGTTTGCTGTTTCTCCCTCTTCTTCTGCAATAGGGGAAACTGCATGCTACTATTTTTAAATTACTATTGAAGGTGTTCTTTTAAATTCTCACTATATAGGCCCTTTCATGTGTCGTGCCTAAGGCATAACTGGGCATTCAATCACCGCTTGACCCATGGGAAACTGCCAAACACGGTAGTCCTGGGCAGCAAGTCAGCGCAGATTGTTGAGGCATACCACACAGGCTAGCCGCACCACAGCAATGCTCCTGACACATCAGCAGCCTGACATGTTTTAACTTAAAAAAAAAAAAAATCTCAGGTCAAACAGAGCAAACCCTACACAGAGCTGCATCCAAACTGGATTTCACTTATTCAAAATGTATCTTGAGTTAAATTGAACTAAATAACAAAAGAAATAAAATTCTCGCTTCCTTTAAGTGGAATAAAGCAGTGGGAATTAGTTTTGACTTCATATATCTGGTTTCTATCTCTTCACTGATTTAAAAGAAAAATAATGACTTTGCCCAGAGCTTTGAAAACATTATGGTTTAAAAGCATTTCCACAGTTGCTTTCTATGACCCATCAGCTTTTTTCCCTGCTTTTCGTTTTCAGCCCCCAAAACCGATGAGCAGCCCAAGACTTGCAGCTCTAAGCAGTTTGTATGTAAGGACCAGGTGACCTGTATCTCCAAAGGTTGGCGCTGTGATGGGGAGAAGGACTGTCCAGATGGCTCAGATGAATCTCCAGATATCTGTAAGTGTTCTACATGAACAGCTATCAAAACTGAGAAGTACTGGTATATACTCTGCTTTGGCTCTTCAGATAATCTGCTTTAATCAAAATGATGAATCTTTAAAAAGGATTTTTTTTTTTTTTTTAGCTCATGACATCACTGTATATTTGCTGCAAATAATGCAAGACATCACAATGACTACCCTGAAATGGCTTTGAAGACACAACAGCGCCGTGTTCAGACGGTTCAATTTAGGATTGAATACGGAGGCAGGTTTTTCCTTTTCTGCGAAGAATGCTGCTCAGCTGAATTATGGCTCTTCTTATGTGGTCATGTTTAGTCTGAATGCTCAGAGATGTGTCTGCTCTTGTCTGGACTCTGCGGCATCTGTCCCAGAGACTCTTGTCCCAACCACTCACATCTGTCAGCCTCTCCATCCATAAACTCTCCCTGGTAAAAGCCTTCCCTCTGTTTATATGCAGACACTAATGGTAATATTACTGTGCCACACCTTCCATCTCTCATACCACAAACCTTCTCAGCGTATACTGGCACGCAAAGGCAAGCCGGTGACTCGCAGCGTTAAGGGTACTTGTTATTGTGGCTATAATACAGTTGAGTAGTAAGGCACTACTAGGAATACGATGCTGTGGTCTCCTACACGTCAAGGTGTTGAAATGGAAAAAGCTAAAATTAGCCGTTAGTCTCGTCTTCCTTTCCTGCAGAGCAGAAAGAATGAAAGAAAGAAGAAAAGAGAACCCTTTTCTCATTCAGACTAAACAAAGTATGCTCTCATCTACTTCATCTGTCTCTAACCCATAGTTAGAGATTCATGCACATTTTACAATGAGAATTTACTGCTGACAGCATAACTCTTTCTTTATTAGTTTAGATAAGGACTTAAAAAAATTTTTTTTAGAAGAGTTTTGCAAAAACAACACTTGTGTGGTCCACCTAATTCATTCTAGCAAGATGCAGTTATTCAATTTCTGCCCTTTTCTACTATGCAATTGAACTGAGTGAGGTTTCTGTAGCTCTTATGTAATTTTGGTGACACAAACAATGGTGTGATTCATCTTCTGCAGGGAGAAATGGAGAGCAGGGTTTCACCAGAACATCAAGATATGTTCTGCTCAATTACCCAATTCCCATGGGCTCTGCGCTGTCTCTCGTTTCACCTTTGGTTAAGGCGCTTCTTCACTTGTGTTAGTTTTTTAAGCATCCTTAATAAATATCTGTTAGTGCAGTAAATACAAGTTCTGTCTGTGCAGCTCTATGTATTTGCAGTCTAATAAGTAAATTAAAGGCCAGGCGCCTTTTAAGTATCACAAAGAAAGGCAGCCAGGCTGTGATTTTATCCAAAGTCGTTTAGTTGAGCCATCCATTAAATTTGAGTAGTGTTTAGAATGGAGGGTTGCAGATAAAACTACAGAGTGAATGGGGCCAGAGCCAGCAGAGATGGAGTCAGGAGACTCTAAAGGAGTATGATTCTAAAGGTTATTTAAAATCCTCCTCTGACTCACAGGAATGGAAAAGTCTTTTTCTCTTTATCCCGGCTTTTCCATTCATAGGATGAAACCGTTTGCAGGTCATTGGTCTGGTTACTCCCCTACTGGAAAGCATCATCTGTGCAGCAGGCTGTAAACAAGGCTGCTCTCAAGTGAGCTGTTATGGAAATAGTAGATATAAAAATAAAAATAAAAAAAAAGGGAGGGGGGTCGGTCAGTGATCCATCTGAAAGGGCTGAAATCTGCAGAAGCTTTGTGTTGATGCATTGTTTTTATCTTGAAAGTTCGTGGTATCTTGTGTTCATCTGCTTTATTTTATCAGCTTCAAAGTTTACAAAAACAGTCCAGCTTTTACTTTCAAACTCATGTTGATGACAGAGAATTACAAGAAGGCTCCCCGCTCTCTAGACTTTTGTTTCAACATGCCTCCAAACTACTGTCTAATTTTGTGTGTTAATGTTGACGTGAAATAGAGTGGTGCACACTACTGTAATTACGACATTATCTACAGTTTAACTTAATTACTATCTGCAGACTTGGTCTACAGAGAACACTTACAGGGATATCGCTTGGAAAAATAATCATTTCCTCCCAAGTTTTTTTCTTTTTTCTTAGCCTTCTATTCATCTGTTCCTTGGCTGTGGCTTCTGGCCTGGTAAGGGATTGCCCCACAGTCTGACCATCGTGTAAATCAAACACTGCAGGCCGCACACGCAGCTAATATGAAGCTTGTTTCTCTTCTATATTTAAATGAACAGTTTTTGAAAAGTTCAAATAAGAATCTGCTTGGTTTATTCTGCTCATTCTTTTGCTTATGTCTTATCGTGAAAATGTTAACATCAGTCTAGCTGATGCACATGTCATTTCATCTACTGAAAATGCCACCTGTTTTTGTTTACAGTGATCATGAATTCACTTACTGTCAGAGTGGGGGGCGGAGGGTTGTAAATGTGTGCCTTTGTCTGGCGTGGATCTTTGATCTGCACCTCAAGTATCCTTTCTGGAAGTAAGGGTACTTCTCAGTATCATACTGTCTGGAGGCCTAATTGCCTGTCGTTTCCAAGCCACTCATCTAGGCTGTAATTATGTTGAGAAGCTAAAGACAAGCTTCTCCCAGAGTAGCAGGGTAGTAACACTGCATGAGGTGCTAGCTGTGACCGAGGTGGCAGCTGATACCGGTGGTGTGGGGTAGTTCATGTATGAATGTGTGTTTTTTTTTACACTTGGAACTACATGAGTTTTCATCATAAATAGGTCAGTGTGCACCTCCCTCTCAAATAGCCATCACGAGGCTGCCTGTACAGACTCCTGTCTGTCAGTGTGACCCTGTTATCCACTCCCAAGGACTGCACTCCCAAGGTTCCCCCTCACTGCGTGGCTTCAGTTCAGTTCAGACAGGCCATTTCACCTCAATTACATACAGGCTTAGGTCTCAGGAAGTTGCTGACATGTGGCCTCGGGGCTGGAGTTTATACTCTGTGTGTCTCGACGACGGTGTTCTGTGTAGGACTGCTGCTTTTTAAATCCTCCTATTGGTAGCTGTAGTACATTACCAGAGAACTGGCCCTATCTGGAGGAGATACAGTGGTCAGGGAGTGGTGTTGTGGTTATTATATCAACGCAGATCTTTAAGTGCATAAATTAAGCAAACGGTGTCCTGGAATCCACATGGATCTGCTGCAGTGTGGGATAAAGGGATGTGAATAAAAAAACTTGCTGTCATGCTGTGCTTATTAACCATCCAATTTACCTTTATGCTCGTTCACAAAGTTCCACATGAATGTAACTCTCTTAGACTACAAAAGTTTATATAACTAATTAGTACTACACATAAAGTAAATCCTTCAAGACATTGTTACTGACCCTGTCGCTGACATTCGCTACTCTTCCTGGTGTTTAAGATAAGTGCAACATCAGCTTTTTGTCACTTCTTTTTTAGTTTTGGAGAGATGGAGAAGGCATTCCGATGAGGTCTTGACATTTTACAGCAATAAATGGCTACCTAATCTTTTTTTTTTTATCTTATGCATGACAATTATAGATCTCATTTTCAAGCCACCCTGGTTGCAGCTTATATAGGATGCTGCTGTTAAAATCAAAAGTGCTGTGTAGTTCCTTTGCTTCTATGTCACAACCCTCTTGGAGCACTTGTTGTTTAAAAAAAAACAAAAAAACAGACACTGACTCCTTCTGTCTGTATGTCAAGTCTGTATGCAATTATGATTCTTGCATGAACCACATTCACTGTGGTTGAGCCAGAGAATGGGAACAGATGTTTAAAGAAGTCTTGCATGTGAGTGCTTTCTCATTCACGAGAAGCACTTTCCATGCAGGAATCCTTTCTAACATCAGAAAATTGGATGCAGCAATTGTCTGACCCTAATTCTCTGTTAGGATTTTTTTTTCTCTTTTGCTTCCGATTTTACATGAAAAAGAGGGGGTTGAATTGCATCTCAGTCATGCAGATACACTTCTTTTCTTTCCTCATAGGATATTAACTCCTATTCAGAGGGAGAAAATGAACTGATAATTCAAAGTATTTAGCTCTTGTAAGTATCAAGATGCTTCCTGTGCTCACACTATGAATTTGTCATTATACCTGTCCCCATTGGCTAGTAGATGTGGGAAATACAGTGTATAGATCCAGTCAGACACACACGTTGATTTGTTTTCCATGTTGATGCTAGAAAGTAATTTTGAGAGGATATGCCTTGGAATGCACTTTCATAATGAAACTGAGGGGCCCTTGCCTGAAGAGGCTAAAGATATTTAATGAAACTGTGGCCAAATCTGGACCGTCAAAACGAGACACTCACTCCTTTCCATAAAATGTTTGTGTTAAGATTATTATCATATTATTTCATGTCAGGTGTTTTCAACAGGACAGTTTACTCTAACACGCTAGAAACTCCTTCAGATAGTTTGATGCAATGGTCTAGTGGCACAATGATGTGGCACAGAGTACCTCCCAGCATATACTTTGTCTCTTAGCCATAAACACTCTAGTCCATGTCAGTGCATGCTGTGGCTCGGGGCTGAGCTAATAGGGAGGTCCGATAGGAAGATTGAGCTATCATCTCCATGCAGCTGTCTGAGGCGGCTGTAGGCAACACAACAAGGTTATCTGTCCATCTCTTGCCCTTGTCCCCTCTCTGGATGCTCGCCAAGCCTCGTTCCTTGCTTTACTCAGTCTGTCATGCATCAGCAGCCTCTCCAGGACAACCATGTTGAGGCAACTGCTGTCATGGTGGGATGGGATGGAGGCATGGAGTCATGGGAAGAAGGAGCTATTTCTACAGAAAAAGCCTTTGTATAGGAGAAAATGAGCAGATTAGCATTTAGGCTGAGAAGGAAAATGGAAATGGCTTTTTAAGGCTCTGATCCTCTTTCTGTTGAAACGGCCTTTTACAGTAACATTTGGGGGTTGGGAGGCAATCCTTTCATAGCCTGTAATCAGTCATGTAGGGGGCACTAGGCAGGGGCAAGAGGGTCTGCAGTGGCAGTGGATGACACACTGCTTCCACAGAGGAAGGAGAAAAGCCCTGTAAATCCCTCTGGTCTGTAGCCCTGAGCCCTCCTCAGCTTCACCAGCCTATCAAAAGACCACGAATGCAGGGCTTTCTCACGCCATGCAGGCACCACTTCCCTTTCTCTGCTGTCTCCACCACACCCTGTCTCCTTCCCAACATCTTTCTCTTTGTCCTGTGTCTGTTTGTCTTCCTCTCTGTCAGGTGGATGAAGTGGAGTCATCTCTGTTCCCTTTTCCTTATGGTCCCTACCCAGTCATTTTGCTTGCGGATATGACTCTTTGTTGTCTCTTTCTATGTCACTTACTTTGGGTAATTTTTTTTTTGTGACAGTTTTATGTAGTAATGGTCTGAATGAAACAAATTTGTCAATTATGGCAACGTATCTGGTAAACAAGGAGGGACACAGATGTGATAGATTTGCATTTCTGTTCCACTGAAAGATTTCAGACTGAAGTAATAGAACTTAACCTTTAAAGATGACATTATTATTATTATTATTATTATTATTATTATTATTAGGCAGTGCAGTGGTTAGCACTGTTGCCTCACAGCAACAAGGTCCTGGATTCAAATCCACCATTTGGCCGGGGCCTTTCTGTGTGCTGTTTGTGTGTTCTCCCTGTGTCTGCGTGGGTTCTCTCCAGGTACTCCAGTTTCCTCCCACAGTCCAAATACATCCACTTAGTGGGGTTAGATTAATTGGTGTGAATGTGACTGTGAATGGTTGCTTGTCTCACTGTGTTAGCCCTACGGCAGACTGGCGACCTATCCAGGGTGTACCCTTCCTCTTGCCCTGTGGCAGCTGGGATAGGCTCCAGTGTCCAACATAGTGACACTAAAGTGTGTATTGGAACCCGCTGCAGAAAAGTGCTGTTTTTACTAAATATGTTTTGAACCTTAATTACATTTTAAAGTTGCTAAGCTTTATGCAGCTATCTTTAAACCTATTTGTGTGGTATTCAAACACTGAATTTTGGGTCACTTGCACAAGATCAGAATCTTGATTGTGTCGTACCGTCAATGGCAGAGAGATTAGATACATAAAATCACACAATATAATTCAGTTGTGGCACTTGTATTTGTTTTGTTTTGTTACTAGTAAAGATATGTTAATCATATTCATAATGTAGGATTATTGTAAGGGGAAGACTCTCTTCAGTAGGGTTTGCCATAGCCATATGCTTTTTTTGTATACTGCTGCAAAGTGTGACTCCAGAGTGGGGATATTCCTTCAGTGGGCAAGCCTGCCTGTCTCCCTACACAACATATTAATTTGAGCTGACAGCAGACTTTATGGGAGTCAGTCAGGGGCTGCTATGGAACCCAAAGAGCAGGAAGAAACGCGGGCTTTTATGCTCAGAACAAAAGATCGACAGGGGATCTAAATTTAAGGTAATTGCATAACTACAGGGACTGAGGATGGGGGATGGTTGGATCTAAAGCCTGAGGTGTAGGAGGAAAGCGTACATTAGAAAAGACTGGTGTCCATCAGTAAAACCTTAATGGAACCCACCACATGCGAGAGAGCGCTGCAGTTCTTTTTGAAGGTGACACTGGAGTGATGCATTACCTAAAAGTCTGCACTGTGCTCAGGGGAAAAGTGTAATATTGTCATTGCACAAAGGCATATGTGACTCATAGTTTGTTTTAATCATGATGAATCCCAGAGATGACTTCTTTCATATGTGATAAATAAAGACTGGGAGAGGTGGGTCATGGAGAACAGTTAACAATTAAGATCCCATAGGATACAGCGAGGTAATGCTTATGTCACTATTAAATAATTGTTTAGTGCAGTATTGTAATAATCCTCACGCTGCCCTCTAATAAGTGTGAGAGTTGTAATTTTCCCCTTGTTTTCTGTCTGCTCTCTACCATGCTGGAAGCTTATGTTCCTCACCTGCAGCGCCTTGACTTCAAACCTGACAAGCTCCCTCAAGAATCTGTGAAGTGAAGTGACTTAGTAATAATATTGCTAATAATAAGTACAAATGTCAGTAAAAGTAACAAGAACGTCAGCTGTAGTGTGATAGAACTTAAATTCTAGTCTCATGGAAATAGCAGTGACATGCATGCATTTCTTTCTGAGAGCTGAAGTTTTCTGGGTTAGGTGTGTTAACAAAAGCATAAAGGACTTAATCCAGTCAAATAAGTTGTAGGTTATATTCAATTTTGGAAATGTTCTTTTCTTTTTTCTTTTTTTAAAAGAAAAAAGTCAAGCTTGACCTCACCAATAAGCAAACAGACCACACAACAGTCCCTTGCTATGAGCTGTGCAGTGATAGAAACTGATGGAAAGTTGTCAGAGATCACACTTTGTGATCTGCATAATAGTGAAAATTGCTGCTGTGGGGAGTGGCAAATAAATTATGATGTGAGATATCTTGCATTTGACCCTGGGGTCAAGACAGAGACGGAATATCGACCAAAAATTTGGAAAAAACACATAATAAAAGTTATAAATTGATTTGCACGTCATTGAGTGAAATAAGTATTTGATCCCCTACAACCCAGCCAGCTTAATAATTTGAAGGCAGCTGGGACTCCAGTCACCAAGAACATCATTGGTAACACACTAATGGATTGAAATCTTGCAGCATCTACAAATTTGCCAGTGAACATCTACATGGTTCAGAGAAGGCTTGGGAGAAGGTGCTGTGGACAGAAGAAATCATAATCAAGCTCTTTGCCATCAACTCGACCTGCCGTGCTTGGAGGAAGACCGTTGCTGAGTATCAGCCAAAGAACACCATCCCCACAGTGAAGCATGGAGGTGGAAACATTATGCTTTGGGGCTGTTTATCTGCTAAGGGTACAGGACGACTTCACCACAATGAGGGGGTAATCGACGGGGCCATGTGCCGCAAAATCTTGCATGGGAGCATCCTTCCTTCTGCCAGAACACTGAAGATGGGTCTTCCAGCATGACAATGACCAAAAACATAACGCCAAGGCAACAAAGGCGTGGCTAAAGAAGAAGCATGTTGAGATCATGGAGTGGCCTAGCCAGTCCCCAGACCTCAATCCTGTAGAAAATCTGTGGAGGGAGCTGAAGCTTTGAGTTACCAAGTGGCAGCCAAGGAACCCAAAGGGTTTTAGAGAGTTTCTGTAAAGAGGAGTGGGACAAAGTCCCTCGTGAGATGTGTACAAACCTGGTGACCAACAGCAAGAAACATCTTACCACTGGGCTTGCCAATAAGGGTTTCTCCACCAAGTACTAAGTCATATTTTGCTTGGGGGTCAAATATTAATTCACTCAGTGAAATGCAAATCAATTCATATCTTTTATGTAATGTGCTTTTTCTGGATTGTTGTTTGATATTATTTCTCTCTCCATTAAAATGAAACTACCATAAAAATTAGAGACTGTTCATTTCGTTGGAAGTGAGCAAACTTACTACATCAGCAATTCAGCAGGAGATTGAATAATTATTTCCCACACTGTACAATCAACAGTAGATTTAATGATCCCTCAGCTCAGAAAAGGTGCTGCTGACTTATTTACTTTCTTACTAATTTATGTGGTGTCTCACTGACTCCGCATAAATCTCCAAAAGCTGGGTGCAAATGAAAGGCCATCTTGTTTGACGTTTTTGCCGTTCTGGGCTCCAGTTTTGAAGACGTCTCCAGTGTTTGGTTTGCTCCTGTCATTCAGTGCTTATCTGTTATATATTGTATTTTTTTTTTCATCATTATTATTATCATAGCAATTTCATTTTAAGACAATGCAGTGTCAAAACCGTCTGTGAGAACCAGTGAGCGTAATCAGTTTCAGAAGGCCACTAAAAATTACTCATGCCTGGGAAACCAGATTTCAGATTAGAAACCATTCAAACTGAACAGTAGATAGAATTAGTCACTAAAAGCATTGTGTAGGCCACTGTGTTACTGCATTAATGCTATGAAGTATGTCAAACCAGAATCTCTCCAAATACCCCTTTTGTATGTAGAATAGAATATTTATATATTGGTATTATACAGACAAAATGGGCCTAGTTTTAGCAGGCTGGGTTGTTTAGTAGAAGAAGAAAAGGTTCAGCCATGGTTGAATGGCAAAAGCAAACAACTAGAAACTTGGTGAAAGACTACACCCTGTGTTGTCTTAAAGGACTCAACAGCTACAGAAAACATATGGACATAATGTTAAAACAGCCCACTAATTAGATGTGTTTTACCTGCAACACGCACTGAAACAAATCCTGGAATGGTCACAAGCTACAGAACAGTATTAAAATGTAGAGTCATGTGTATATTGTATATGCGACTGTGGGGAAGATGTGCTGTAATACTTTGCTTACACTGACGATGATGATGCAGAAAATGGCTGCTGCCAGTGTAAGCATTGTAATACACTGCCAACAATTTCCCAAACTGGAGCAGCCAGTGCAGGGTTCATATCTATTGTCCCAAAGTTATTTAATCCTCCATATTGTCCTTTCTATTTAGCTTTCTGCTGCTGGTCCTTATTCAGCTCCTGCCAAAGTATTACTGTGTTGTAGAACACAAACAAAACTGTCTATTTGATTGTTGGTAGTTGTTAGTGTATTTCCAAAAAAGTTAGTCTGCTTGCTGCCCTGCCTGTGGAAGTAGAAATGTGGGTAGGTGATGAGCTTGTTGTGGGTGTGATGGAAAGTATAGACTGATTAGTTGTCTTTTCAGTCTCTTGGTGGCTATGGAGCATTGAAATCTGGTTCCTGGTTTAGTTTTATTAGTGAGTATGTTAGTTTACCTATCCGTCTGCTCATTCTTCAACAGATCCCATTTCATGAAATGAGTTCCCACAACACACAGCTGCAAAGACACATGTTTCTGCTGTTGGTATAATTCAGATGTCTTGCACTCTGACTCGTCTTTTATACTCCCCCGAGAACTGTTGACAAATGCTAAATCCTTGGCAGGGGGATTCTTTTCCAGTGTACATGGCAGATTATTTCTGGTACTGCCGTTTATGTAAAAATCCCCATGTTGGCAGTGTATTGAATGTAAATCAGCCTGGCTTAGAGGCCGGGGCTGTAGGAGGGCTGCTAATATGCTAGCATCCCCCATATGGGAGAGCTACTCTCCTCCCTAAGCCAGATGTATTAGAAGCTAATTCTCAGTTTGAATGTGGCACATTTTCCACACAGGCTGCTGTTGTGGGATCATTATGGAAGCTCATGTCACTTTAAGGCACTTGTTTAATGGAGTTAGATTTGATGTTCAGTGTGTGGTTACTAATCTCTCTTGGATGGATCACTGAGCCTCAGAAGGAATGCTTGTGGTTTTCATCAGGGAATGCCAACATGCAGGCAAATATTCCATCTCCCTCATGTATGTTTTTTATATGAATATACATTCTTTGATTAATGAAATGGTATGGCTTGCCTTAGACATTGAGAGAGATGCGATTTCACTTTCTTTTAAGACTAAACTGCTTGTGCGTTACATGAAGATATAACACACTTTATATCGTGCCAAGACTTTTTAAAAACCGTATTTTCATTTCTTAACATTTTCTTTGCTGGCTTTACAATCAAAAACACCAAAACTGGGGTCAAATAAATTCAGTTTTGGCTGCAGCAGCTGCTCAATATTCAGAGAACAGAGACGGTGTGTATGGGAAGTTCTGAAAGGACATCTGAAGCAGGTTTACAGCTCAGGGTATGTGCATATTCAGATACTGTCTTTTGAAAGCGTATCCCAGCACAACATGCATTCTGCAGAACTCTGCAGATTGTTTCCTGTGAAGGAGGTGAACTTTATTTTTTCTGCTTCAAGTGTTTTTCTAAAATGGGTCAGCAGATGTTGGAAAGAAAGAGAAAGAGAGACAGAGAGAGAGGTGGAGGAGGAAGAAGAAGAAAAAAAAGCCAAGGCAAACTGTTTGTTCTGCAGTGTGGGCTGAGAAGAAAGCTAGAGAGAGAGAAGAGAGGGAGAGAGAGGCTACCTCTACTGTATGTTTTGGTCTGTTTAAAAAGATAACAATAATAATAATAATAATAAAAAAAGTCAAAAACTCAGCATTTTCTAGGCCAGAGGACATCATGGCCTTTGCCTTCAGCACCCCTTATGATCCAGTATTTCTTTAAGTGTTTATTTTTGCAATTTTGAAAAATTATTTTCTTCAGTGTCCGCCAAGTGATCTTGTGTGCAAACCGTATTTCTCAATGCTCTTTTGATATGTGGCCACATTAAAGGTATCTGCAAGTGTGCATGTACTATAGGTCTCCAACATATGCAGGAAACATTTGGCTTCAAATTTCCATTATAAAAAAAATAATCATGCACCAGATTAAAGATACCGTGTTACTTTTGCCTGCTGCATTAAATCTTAAAGCAAAACAAAAATAATTATGGCTTCAAAAGAGAGGCAGCAAATTAACCTTCGGTCCTTTTTATAAAACTAAATGTAGATGTTTTGTTCTCTGATAATAAAGGTGACCTAAACTATCTGGAACTTGCAGAGTTACTCATAGTTACTAATGTGAGCCATAAAAGATAAAGTGCTTTTATCTGCAGATGTTTATTGATGTTGCCTTATCTCAAACAGTTTCTTTAAATTAAGCCCTCTATTTAGCAAGAGTTTGCTTAAAGAGAGCACTGCTACACCCTTTTTTCTGAATTCTGCTCTCTCACACACCAAACAGTGGTGATGCTATTTTAAAACCATTTTGGCCTTTATATACTGCTCTATTATTAGTATATAAAGCCCAGAATAGTTTTAATATATATTGTTCTTTCATTATCGTTCTGTAGTGTAGTGATTTACACTTTTGCTTAAAAAGTAAAAGATCCCTGGTTTGATCCCAGGAGGAGACACAAACAGGGATGGCAGTAAAAACCGGTGCCACTTGAGAACCAGTTCCAAGTTTTCCAAAGGATCGGAATCGTATATATCCGAGCTTATCAATTCCTTTATCAGTGCCTGCAGGTGCTGGCAATGCACATTTATTGCAAATCAGCAATGTCATACATGCATGTCTAGTGTTGCCATAAAAAAGGAGCGACGGCAGAGAGGACGAAGCGGTCTAAAGTGTTGCTTCATGTCAGAGAGGTGATAACAGTGCAAGTTGTCACATCTGTAACATGATTATTTCAAATAGGGTGGAAACACCAGAAACATGCTGAGTCATCTTTCTGCACACCATAGGATTCACTTCCAGGAGTGCTGTGTATTTGACACGTGTGTGCGCACCACCAGTGCCACCGCTATTGTTTCTTAAACGAGCAGCTCGTCTGTACAGATGATTAACACTATTTTATTTGAGCAAAAAAAAAAAGAAGCCTGAATTGAAATGAATGCCATACAAATAGTTTCTCATTTCTTCCATTTTTAGATGTTGACCGAGAGACTGATGCTACATTTAGCATTAGGCAGTAGTCTGTTTTTGGTAGTTAGATAATAAAGCAGTTGTACTGACACTGGAAGTCTGTAGGCATACTTGTTTCCTCATATAAAACTTGGTCAAGAAGGGAATTGGATTGATAAGCAGATTTGATAATGGTATTAGTATCAAGAAAACCTTATCAATTCCCGTCCCTAGACACAAATCCCTTTGGGGTTGTGCCAGGAAGGCCTCCGGCAAAAAAAACCCTCTGCCAAATGAATAATGCAGGGCTACCTGCTGTGACGACCTCTTGTGAATAAGGGAGCAGCTGAAAGCTTCTTCTAAACTTAACACAAAAAGTAAGGAAATTTTTGTTTGGTTGATTATTGTTTTGGTTGATTATTATTGGTCGTTTATTGATTGGAAGATTGAAGTTTGAAGAAACAAGACATGTTGGAAATTTAACAGTTTATTAATTTAACAAACAGGTGTCTCAGCAGCATGTGGACGAACCATGTACAGCCACAACAGGCCTGGTACCTCCTCCTCATGCTGGTCACCAGCTTGGTCACACACAGCTGTGGGATGGCATCCCATTCTGCAACCAGCATTTGTCACAAGTCAGCTCTTGCACAAACAGCATGCCAAAGCTGATCCCAGAAGTGTTCAATGGGGTTGAGGTCAGGACGGTAGGCAGGCCATTCCATCCTCTCCACTCCCAAATTCTGGAGGTAGTCTCTGATAAACCCGCTCTGTGGGGGTGAGCATTGCAATCTTGGAGGATGGAGTTTGGTCCCAGACTGTGAAGATATGGGATTGCCACTGGCTGCCGAATCTCATCTTTTTAATAGTTTTGTGAACCTCACTAAGCTCAGTTTTGAAATGTTCTCTTTTAAAGTAAGAAGCATGTACTCTACTTAACCTTTGTTCGAGTTTGACTCTAAATATTACCTCATACTTCTGTGTTTTCCTCAGAAATATCTTGTGTGTTTTCCAGGCGCACACAGCAAGGTGAACCAGTGTCCTGTCAATAAATATCCGTGCCTCGACGTGGAAGTGTGTCTCCATGCAAGCAGATTTTGTGATGGAGTTCCTGATTGCACTGATGGCTGGGATGAAGGGACTCACTGCAGAAGTAAGAAACAAACTGAACCACACACACACACCTTTCGATTTCAATTTTCTACAAGACACACTTGGAACAGATAGCATCATTATTTTCTTTATCTCCTCTGTCATGCAGAGACTGTTGCCCTTTGTTGTGGGTCAAAATTGACCAGACAGCTTGTGTTACAAGGAAAATTCTCGTTACAAGTTCTCGTCTTTCCATCCCAAACTGTAATCTTTATCAAGTGATCTCCTCTATTGGGCACTTTAATGAGCTGGGCTGTTCTGGTTTGTGCAATTACAATGAAATTTCTCTTTCTGGGGAAAAAGTCATTAATTTATCAATCAGCTCAGCAATGAGGCTGTTTTCCCCCAAATCCTTGCAAGAATAATAAGCATTTGGCCCAGATGCAGCTATGAAAAAGCCCATCACATTAATTAGAGACAACAGAAGAATAAGTGATGGAACATATTGAGTCCATAGTGTCTTTGTTGCAGCTGACAAAAGAGCAAACACTGGCTGCCTTCAGAGATTTGACTCAGTATTCTGCAAGGTAGTACTGTAACTGTCTGAAGTTTGCCTTTGTCACATCTGCCAAGGGAGATAGAGGGTTTTTGTTTTTGTGGTGGTGGTGGGGGTTGCTTTTTTGCTATTTATTTGTCTGTTAGCATGATTATGCACAAACTAAGAAACTTGGTGGAGAAGCAGAACAACAGCAAAGGAGCTGGATGAAGGGTGTGGATCCCGGCAGTTATTTTCATTATTTAGTTATACCAGCTGCGTATCAACAGACATGCCAGGCAACCGCTTAGGGCCCCAGGCTGAAGGCGGGCCACCAGAGGCAGACAAATTTTACCTCTTCCTCCCTAAACTATCTATACACCATTTGCAATGACATCCCAGTAGAAAAACTCCCTAAGGCGCCCCACAGGGGTGTGTGAGAGGCACAGCAGCTGTTTCAGAGAGTGGTACAGTTTTCTAATATGCATTATTATGAATTTGTATTTGATGTAAACTTTGTTCAAGTATGGCGGTATTCATTATTTTTGAATAAATAATTCTGGCACTGGATCAGAGTACTGGTGTTGACAGAGGTCTGACTTAACGCTGGGACACGTGTGTTTGTAATTTCTGATGTATGCGGTCTTGTGCCTCTCCCTTTCCATTGTGCTTTCCCTTCCTGGAATATGAAAGTACTTAATCAGATATTTACCTTCAACAGTAAAGTGTCAGAGACCTGGATCAAGGGTGGGTCTGCTGAGCTGTCGAACAATGGCTAATCTTTGGCAGAAGAGATCAGCTGATTAGTTTGAACATTTTAACCAAAGCTTCCACTGTCTGCTTCAGTATCTGCACTGCAGAGATCTAATCTCTTTATTATTTTATTGGTTTTATCTTTGTATCAGTTTACAGCTGTAAGTAAGTTCATATTTCTATTATTCTATCTTATTATCTCCTTTCATGTGCACAAAGAGTATTCTCAAAGCAACCTGTATAAATAATGAATTCATAAGTCATCTGCACTGAGTTGAGTCATTACAATAAAAAGTTTGTGTGATTTGTTTAGGCCAGAAGAACAGGAGAGCTGTTGGGCCACAGTGTGGGTGAAAGTGTTAGTAACCCACACACTGGTCATCACTGCTACACAAGCCTTTTATGCAACACAGTGATGATGTCATCCAGTTACAACATGCACTGCCTGTCCCTGAGGACACAGGTCCAGCTGTTTTCAGTAAGGCAGCAGTCAACACACATAAGCACTTAAATGCACGGGCTTGTGTGTGCGCCCGTAATGCATGCATGCATGCACTCACATGCGCACATAAACATAGACTCAGAAGGTCACGTTCTCACACGTACAACGAAACACACGAGCAGTGTGTCCAGAATCTTTGGCATTGCCGTTTCTGAGACCAGGGAAAGGCTTTCACAAGCATCCCAGTGTTTGCTTGTACAAACTGCCAGGTTGCGCAAGTATACCTGACCACTAATATTTGAAAGCCCACTTTGTAATTCAGTGTTTCGAAGTCATTCTGCCGAAGTTGTTGACAGGCGTTTAGAAAGGGGAATGCTGTACGGTATTTTAAGCTGGCTAAAATCTAAATTTCTGGGGGAGTTTTCATAGTGTGTGGCAAAGCCTTGGGGTTCATCCCCGTCCACACATCGGTCATCTCGTGTTAAACGTAGGCACAAATGTTGGTAGTCAAAGAGGAAGGTCAACGTGACCTCACGAAAAACATTTTTGCTTTAGTTTGAATTAATATTAATAAACCACACAAATGTCTAATAAGATAATGAAGCAGTTCTGACCATATTTCACATTTGGTTCAAATCTGAATTGATGACACTACTCTCTGATAAAGCCTCTAGTCAGAGTCTTCCATACGGAGTCAGGTTCATAGATTTTGGGCAAGGACACATTTTTTTGGAAAATGCCTTTTGAAGTAAAGCAATAAAGTCATAATTTTAGTCTAGAGTTTCAACTTTAATTCAGGATGTTTAACATCCTGATGTATAACTGGAGAGTTGCCTGACAAGGTGTCCTCACGGTTTCCCATATTAAGTGTTTTTAACTGTTCATTGGACCCCTATTGTTGCAGGTATTGATGCAAGTGAGGTCATCCAACATTTCAAACTTCTAAACAGGCCCTTCAGAGAGAATTTGTCAGAAGTCTTATGAGTAGTCGGAAAAATAGCTGCAGCTCCAAAAAGGATTAATGAAATATTTTTTGCTTCATTTCAAATCCACTGTGGTGGTCTACAGAAGCAAAATGAACATTGAGTCCTTGTCCAAATGCATATGGAGCTGACTGTATACTATGAGACTGCAAAGACATGGATATAAACTGCAGCTTGACTGGTTGGTTGGAAGCATTTTAATCAAAGTTTATTCCAATGTGACTTTTATAGACTGATGGCAGTTATGAAGTCTTTCTGTCATATAGGTGAAATTTGAATATCTTCATTGATTTGCAGGCCTGCATTTATTTGTCTTTTCTGTCTCTTTACTGTCGGCAAAGACGTGGCCTTAGACCCGCCTCTCAGATGTGAATGACTGATAGAGAAGAAAAATGGGGTCATGGCAGTGCTCTTGAGAGCTTTTCTCTCTTCCAAGGCACCCCAGTGGAACCCTGATTATTGTAGTGACCTGACGCTGTTGTTTATGCAGAGCTTTAATTGTCCTTCATGTTCCATTGTGTAACTGTGGAATGACAATCAGTCATGGGCTACTTGAAGCTGTCTGTGGAAACACTACATTACAATTTATTCATGAGTGGGTTTTGACCTAAATTAGTTTATGGACTGCAGTTAAAAGTGTGTGTTGAGACTCTACAGTGTTGTGCGCTAGTCTTAACTGGTTACAGGCTGAAGATAAAATGCATGTATTGAATTTATTCAGCAGGTTATGCTACTGCTATGTTTGGGAATGTTTTGTGCCACAGCGGGTGTACTTCATGAGTCTTTGTACATTTGTGTTTGAGTATTTGCGCAAGTTTAAATTTAGACATGTGGGCAGCATACTGCCACTGTTTGGGAATAAGCTAGCTACTGTTTGCTCATTACTCAAGCTGCCCTGTGTGTTTGCAAATGGTTACTTTGCCCTTGATAATCAAACCTGCAAACAACTGCTAGCAAATATACTGTATGTTCACTTACATCTAGCTTTATAGTAATGTTAGCATTTACCATCATCTACCACAGTATGGTATGTAATTGAATGCACCGTCATAATCATAGTCAAGTAGTAGTCTTACAGAATGGAGCAGATGAAATGTTGTAGGTAGAGACTGATTTTATTCAAGCTTCACCGTCTTAACTTGAGATACAATTACATCATACGTTAATGTGAACTGTTAAAATTCACATTAAAGGTGCACATATCCATACAAACGTAATGGGAATAATTAGTATAAATACATCATGTACAATAAAAAGTCTTCTGATTGCCATTTAAATTAAAAAAAAAAAGGGTCAGTGAACATCTGCATAAAATATGGGGCAAAAAGTGTCAGGAGGGGCGGTTCATGTTAATAAATTCAGATACATACTTCATATTTTTTGGCGCATGCGAACTCAAAGGAGAAATGCTGTCATTTAATGACAGTATACAGAAAACGTGAGGCTTTTGTCTGTGGCATGTAGAAGGCAAAGGCATGTGTAAACTTGTCTTCAGACAGTGGGAGCGCAAAGAATGTCCTGTGAAATGCCCTTTAAAATGTTACACGCTGCAGTAGCCTCTGCATACAGTTATGATACAGTATATAGAAATAGAGGCTTTTTGTGAAATAAAACTGGTTCATTTTTAAGCCACTTGGTGGATAAATTAGTTTTTTGTTTGTTTGTTTGTTTTTAAAGAGTGAGTTTATGAAGTCACTCGTTCTTGTATTTTTTTTTTTTGTGCTTTATAACTGTGTGACCTTAACACTAAATAGTGTTTGCCTCATTCAGCCTTTGTTACTGCTGAAGCCGGCCTGTCAGCATCATGATTGGGTTTTAGAGGAAAATGCAAACTTTCATAAATTTCCTTATGGACTGGCTGTGAGTCCGAGGACAGTTCTTTCCTCCTGTCCATCTCCGGCCTCTCTCCAGTTATTGCAGGTTCATGCTATTGCCTTGTGCTAATAACACCATTTCAGGGAAATCAAACAGTAACTTTTTGCTGTCATTACCAAACAAGCTTCATATTTTCACTCTGCAGCTCTGAGTCGGTGATGTCCGATCAAGTGTTTGCACGAGTGTTATGACATTAAAACTATGTTTGTGGTTTACAAATTCTTCAGTCTATTGGTCCTCACACCAGATGGCTTCATACTCACTGCTTCCCCATAAAGAACTATGGATGAGTGAAATTGAGGGTTGCCATCCATGCAGTAACAGGATCAATGACTCTGGCATGCTGATTTAGGGCTGAAGGCCTCCAGTGTGTCACTGTGTGATTTGTTTGCTTCGCAGCAGTTGCTTATTTGCTTAGGGCTGGAACGTTCTAACCTCTCATCCTTAAGTCCTTTATGCACTCGTTTACACCTCTGTTTGCCCAGCCTTCCTCTTTCTTCTCTCTCTATCTCTCTCTCTCTTTTTTTTTTTTTAAAAAACTGTTCTCGTAACACGTTTCTTTACTTCTTTCTCCATGCATCTGTTCTTCTCTGAGGTTGGCTCAAGCATGTTTTCTATGTTGACATCCCAGAATCTTTTTGGACTCTTACGAAGGTGAACATACTATATTATTTCTTCTTATCTCTCCATTCAGTTCTATTACAACCAAATTTAAATCCAAATCATACTTTAACCAATCTCTGTCAAAATTATGAAAACCATAGGACCTTATTATAATAAATTGTTACAGATTTTGGTTAAAAATACTGACATTTGTTGATATTTATTAATTGTAGAATTTGATAATATGCTATTTAAGTATAATGTTACAACATATCCCCCAGCCTTCGCTAGAAGCTCAGTTGCAAAATGGACCACATGAACCTGGACTGAGATAAACATGGTGGGTATTTTAGCTCTCTACTTGCCTGTGGTGTTTCACAGTGTGAGCTTTGCTGAATGCATTCAATATGGGCCACAATGTTTGCTGGGAGACTCTTCCTTTCAGTGGGGCCACAACAAAAGAGTCATTATAGCCTAGAGTGCCACAGGCTTTATATAATAAGGGCCCTTCAATTGGTCCAGTCTCCGCTCTTCACAGCCATGCTATGACTAGCTGCACTACACATAGTGTATGACCAATCTCTGTTTTTTTTTTTTTTTTTTGTTTGGCACTGAGGTAAATTTTGTTGTACTGGTGGAAGCCTCCTTTTTCTTTTTTATTTCTTTTTCACTCATGGCTTTGTTGTTTCAGGCTTGGTGAATGAATTAAGATGAGACTTGGTTGCTCTTGAATTTTTCTGTGATCTCTGTCCTCAGCCCCACTGTTCAGATATGGCTTAAATAGTTCAGGCTAATATGTTGATTTTAATTCTCATGATCAGTCCTTACATTTTTGGGATTGATTGCTTGATACAAGCAAAATAGGTAATGGTTTGAAACCGTTGCGGGCAGCTTCTTGGTCAGAATGTTTAAATGCAAACACTGTGTTATGTCACCCAAACATTGCACCTGATTCACTGTGTACGTTGCTTTGGAACATAAATCAGGTTTATAGACATGCCTGTCGTGAGTGGGTAACACTTTTGATATACTCACTGAATGAAGAAAAAGGTCGCTTCAAAGCCAGCAGCACACCATTCCAAGCTTTTTCAGTGACAAAACAGTACACACTGTTTTAATGTATTTAGTACTCTGTGAAATAATGAGCCATCTGTATGGTGCTGATGAGCTTAATTGTCTTTATGCGAACTCTGTAATTGTTTTAGCAGCATCCTGATTTGGCTGTGTCATGCCCGGCACTACTGTTGTTGTTTTTAATCCTGATTTTGGACTCATGAACAATATCATGTTGACATTGTGAAAGATGCCTTTTAGTTACTTAGAAATTCCCCTTTGTAACCTTTGCACTCCATTACATGTCTTTGTGACTGGTCTGATCAATGGCTCTCGACCTCGCCGGAGGAAGGTGACAATGTTTTTGACTTTCCATTACTTCACCATCTGCCTGACCGTGGATTGATGGAATTCAAACTTGCTAGAACGGGTTCTATAACTTTTATGAGCATTGCCAAGTCTTTTAAAGAGGTCCTTAGAACCTCCTTTATTTGTGCTATTATACAGTTTTACAAACGTGTTGTGAAGAGCCACCTTTGATTGATTTCTGTTCTTTAAAGTTGCCTGAAATGTCTTTTTTTCTAGAGTTAGATCAGTGCCCATCCCCATTTATCTCCTTGCCTTGGACATACACACCTGCATGCTCATGCACACCCTACAGAGGCCATGATGAGGAGATGTGTGGATTCCCCGCTTTCATTTTGTGCCAAAAGGATGTGTCCTTGAGTTCCCTCTGGGGCAGGGGAAGAAGAAACTGTCTAACGTGTGCACATTCAAATCACTCCATCTGTCACATGCACAGATGAAAACACACACGCTTACCCACACTCTTTTTCTCATGTGCACATGCAGTCACACTCCTGCAATCCTGTAAGATCAGATAGGATTGGACATGATAGCATGCCTCTGTAAAGATTGCCCTGGGATCATCCCCGCTATCCTTGATAGTGTTCATGTTCCGGCAGTATTTAACATGCTTTGTGTTGCTCTGTTTTCTCTGGTTTAGCAAAAGCACCAGACTGTGCCTCCCATGGGTGCGAGATTGGCTGTGCAGTGACTCATGATGGGCCTCGTTGCTACTGTAGAGATGGCTACGAGGTCGCTGCAGATGGAAAGAAATGTAAAGGTGGGTGGTGATTTGGCATATTCATTTTAGTTTGGCCAAAGAAAAACTGAAAGTAACCATCTGGTTGCTCTGACTTTCTGTTTGCTGACCGCATGGGACAGCATGTAGAGAAGATTAAACCAGCCTTTCAAAGAGAAGAGAATGGAATACTATCTTAAAGTTTCATCATTTGCAGTGTTTGTTAAGGCACTTTTGTCCTTCTCCTGGTAGATTTCAATGAGTGCGGTGTGTATGGGACATGCAGTCAAACATGCACAAACACTGATGGCAGCTACACCTGCAGCTGTGTGGAGGGCTACCTGCTGCAGCCAGACAACCGCTCCTGCAAAGCCAAAAATGGTGAGGAAAAAACATTTAACAGAGTCCAATGATTATGGTTTGTACTGAACCAGGAAGCTACTTTAAAAAGCTTGTTCACTTTTGATAACCTTTCATGACTCCTGTCCTCCTTCTTTTTAAAAATATTTTCTCCCCTCCACTCAAATCTGTTCACCTTACCCAGAGCCAGTGGATCGCCTGCCTGTTCTCTTGATCGCCAACCTCCATGACATCCGATGCACCTCCCTAAGTGGCTCCTCGTCCCGGCTTCCTTCCATCCCCACCAAGCAGACCATGGCTATGGACTTTAACTATGCTGAGGAGACTGTCTGCTGGATAGATGTGGGTGATACCCCTGCTGCCACCCAGCTAAAATGTGCCAGCATCCAAGACTTGAAGGCTGTCAGCAACATCCGCACCATCAACATCTCTCTCAGCTTGCACCGTGAGTAGAAGTTTACTAACAGAAATAAATGCCTTGCGTAAGAGCACTAAAGCAGCACTGTGTGTGAAATTTAAATACTTTGCCTCAGGATTCAAGTGGTCATCTGTGGGCTTGCTAGCTCAAACTACTCTAAGCTGTGATGCAGTACTCCCTTGTCTCCCAAAAGCTGCTCAAACCAACTTGAAGGTGCCAAGAAGAAGCGCTGAGTCCAACTTTATTTTTCAAAAGGTTTTTTTCTCTTAAGAACAGGGGCACTCTGACATTTATCCCATAGAAGCAATATGTGTGTAGCAGACTTACCATTACATAATCCATACAAGGCTGCCAGCATGTCTTCGATTATTAATTTGCATACTTCTTGACAGGTAAAAGTAACCTACCGTGGAGTTTGATTCATGTACTGACTGTTCGGGGCTTTTCAGAAGCCTGGAAATGTATTTTTCTGCTGCTTTTGTTTGACACATGCTAGTATGATCAGACACTGGTCTCTTGTGTGATGGCATTTGGCATTAGGTTTTGCCAGAAAAAGTGCTCTCTGCCTTTTTGAAGTCTTTCCCCTGGACTGTACATTTTGTGTGGTGGACAGACAGCACATCTGTTTTGTGGAAGTAGCGTCTTCACTGTGCATTGTCTTAACGCACAGGCTCTCATCTCCTGAGTAGCAAACAGACGCACCCAAATGGACATGCACAGTATGTGATTATGTCCTGTTGCGAGACTTAGTCATATAATACTGAAATGAATTATCTGTGATTACAAGTCTGCCAAGGTCTGTTTTTATTCGCCTGGCTGACAGAGCCGATACTCTCTAAGAATGGGGGCAGAATTGCAGACAAAACACAAAAAGCAAGGGCGTGGTTTGGATGCGTGTTAACACATACATGCGTGTTGGAAGCTTTCCCTTGAGAACCTGTCCCCAGGCAAGGAAAAGCAGACATGAAGAAAACAAGTGGAGCATCCTGGTGTGCAGACCCCAAAATGTGGGACATGAAAACCTGTGGCATGATTGGAAATGCCTTGGCTCATATCCACTTCAAATGAAGCTTGTGTAACTGCCGTCACTGTTGACAGCTGGAGCAGAGGTTAGGAGCTTCAGAAACTCTGGGGTTTTTCCAGTCCTTCAATTGAGTCATGAGAGTCCCTCATATCCTGTCTCTCACTTATTGTGTTGGCTTTCTGTTGTGGCTTTTTGGTTCAGTACCCTTTTGAACCCCGTCATCTTGAAAGTACTGCACACTGGATAACTGAATTCCATTTCTATCAACCTGATGAAACACTAGATAAAATTATTGGGCAAGTGTCAAATGTCATACTGAAGATACCTGTGGTGTGCTCACTGGCAATATTTCTCCTCCAAATATCTATATTTCAGTGCAGTATGTGCTAGTTAATGACGCATAATCAAACTTTCTATATGCTTTGTGTGCCCGACATCCACCCTGTCCACCTTCCATGAACTCGGATGCAGCTTATAAAAGTAGTATTTATTTTTTAAAAATGTCTCTAAATATAGTACAGCCAGCAATTACATTGCATTTAAATATAATAGGAAAAGCAGTTCAGCAGCATTGGAGCATAATTTACAAATAACAGTGTTGCTCATTTAAATGGTCTCAGGGATAAATAGGAGTGAGGGGAGGAAGCGTGAGAGAAAAACGGAAGTAAAGTTAAGGGGAAGGATGAACTGAGAGAAGGTAGTGATTTGATGTACCTTAGAGCAGTATGTATATGTGAGTGGTCATATTGATAAATTCCTCTGTTGGTTTATGCCAGCCTGAACCCTTTACATTACTTCAGCCATCTCAAGTCATCTCTCTCTCTCTCTCACACTAGCACACACACACCTTCTCACACATTAAATACCTTTGACTCATGCAGCCATTCTTGTTTACCACTAAACACATTTCTGTCTATCCACACCTGCATTTGTTTATTTTTTAATTATTGCTTTCATCTGTATGCTTGTTACTTTGATGTTTTTTAATATCTAAAAAAACAAGCATTTTGAGATAAGCTAGCACGCATATGACCTCCTTGAACTCAAAATATGCTCATAAAACTGGTCCAAACATGCTCACTTTAGCTGTTTTAACATATTTGCTGCAGCTCTGAACTTTTCCACATGCTACCCAGTGGAACTGTATGTGAGACTCCAAATACCTGAATGTGTCAGACCAGGCTTTTAACAAATTTTATTGTTCCGGGTACCTAGTACAAGGTTTGTGTAATATACATACGAGTTAATAAAGCAGGTCCAGAAAATACATAGTAAGGAAGTGTGCCTCCTGCGCTATCTACAAAGGGAGCATACCTTGCCTAAACCAAACCTAGTATTTCAGGTAGTAAGTATGTCTCTGAGATGGACAATCTCTTGCTGTCTGCTACAGTACATGTGTGAAAAGGCAGCTGCAGACAATGTCTGGACCTGATTCACTGGACACTGGAATTCATGTGTATAAAGTGCTTATGTCTGTTCTGCTCAGTAGAAGCAGGAATCAGGTGCTCTAGTAGGTTGGGCAGACCTATGGATAGGTGTAGGGTTAATGCAGGGTTCACATGAACTGGGTGATTTATAGCTTTTGAGAGCCTGAAAGAGAAGAGCAGATAAGTATACAAAGGTTCCAGATGTGACCTGCTCTGTCTGCATGTTTAATTCTCCAACTGGGAAGATAAAAGGGGAGCCCATCCTCTCCACCCCCTGAGTGGAACTCCACAGCAGGGACCAGCACGTCTCCCCACGACAGACTTGTTCAGTCTGTCTTCCTCTTTCCTTCTAATTTCTGCTGTTTGGGCGTCTTTTTCAGAAGGTTTCATGTAAGGTTTTTGTCTTTCATCACATCTTCCTATCTAGGCAATTACATCTCCTTTTTACTTATTCCAGTGGGAAATTTGCCATAGTATAACTGTCAGGAATTACTGCCTCTTAAATAGAGGTCAAATGTCAGGTCTCGGTGGAAAAGCAGACTCTCAATACTCCAAAACTCTGCTCTTGAGAGGTCAGCGACATGTTTGTGCAGATTAATAGGATCTTCTTGATGCGCAGAGGATTACGGAAGCTGAAAAATTATGATATTTCCTGCTTGGGACTAATATGTAAATATAGGAATTCTTTTGTCTAGTTTGAAGAATTGCTAAGGCAGTGGCCTTGTATGTAAATGTGTATGCTTCCAATAAGACCTTTCTCTCTCTCTCTCTCTCTCTCTCTCTCTCTCTCTCTCTCTCTCTCTCTCTCTCTCTCTCTCTCTCTCTCTCTCTCTCTCTCTCTCTCTCTCTCTCTCTCTCTCTCTTTTTTTTAAAGCCTTTCCTCAGAATAGTTGAAGCTGTAGGTGCTACAGGCAGGAAGAGGAAAAAGGGGCTTGTGAGGGTAGAGTGGTTAGATGAGAAGAAAGAGGTGGGTTCATTCAGTTTCCCAGCAAACTTTCCATTTACCAGAAGCTGCATCAGTGGGGACGTCAACAGACTGCCTGGCTCTGTGGATAAGGGGCTCCGTAGGTTGTTACACAACGCAGCAGTCACTGGGTTGCACAACTGTCTCTGTACTCTGTGCATGAATCTAATCAATGCCTTGTGCAGGCAGGCTTCCAGCTGGACTTCTTTAGAGGAGTTGGGTTTTAGAATAGATACCAATGGGAATATCACTATCCTTTTTAACTTCATGAGAAACTCTCTCCTTTGTTAAAATCCTGGTCCTGGTGTTTATGAAACACCCTGGACTGTTGGACTGTTGCTACTTGCTTAGGTTCTTTTGGTTAGACCTTTTTTTTTCTTTTTCTTTTTAGCTCATGTATTTACACTGTTGCATCAAGCAAACTTTAAATCCCATATAGGTTTCACATTTTGAAGTTCTGTGTAGGTCTGGTAGGTTGACTGAAACATTTCTGTAATGGTCAAAACTTTGGGAAGGGTTGCTGGCTCACTTGCAGTTGTCTTATTGCATGTACCCCAACTCAAATTTGTCCCTTTTGATGTTGATTTTTTTTTCTCTTTGTTTTGATCATGCTGCAGTCTCCAACCAAAAACAATGGTTGGAGTCCAAGGAGATTGAATGGGGTCAAGTTGGCAATTACATGCAATCTGTTTTTGATAATATGGCGATTAACTGTGATTAAATTGGCAAAAATCACAAATCTGTTGCAGTCTATTGCAAATCTGTTGACTTCTATATCAAAAGAAAGTCACATTAACTACTTGCAGAGTAGTTACCTCATAGATTTGAAACAGAAATTCAGA
The DNA here is from genome assembly GCA_024447675.2 of Pterophyllum scalare. Lineage (NCBI taxonomy): Eukaryota > Metazoa > Chordata > Actinopteri > Cichliformes > Cichlidae > Pterophyllum > Pterophyllum scalare. The sequence goes on along the minus strand of JAMQGT020011402.1, from coordinate 13,737 downwards.
AATAAACAAATGGCAACATAGTAGCTGCAGGATGGTGATTTAACTGCAAAATGATTTAGGTGCTCAGCAAACTTGTTTTGATTTATAAGAATATAACAAGAATTTAACCAGCTGGCAACCAGTTGATTCGAGTCCCCTGTTCCAAAGAGATGCGTCACAGAGGAGTTGCGTTCATCAGCACAGGCAGACTCAGACTGATTGCAACATGTTTACAAACTGTTTGCGTGGACAGCAGTTATTTGCAAACTTTTGCCAATCTGTCTGAGAGTGATTGCAGTCGATCTGAGTCATCCCGTGATTGTTCAGAGAAAAGTTGACTCCCACCTGGTGACCAGGTGCAATCGCCTTATGATTGAGAAGGGTCGCCCCAAGGATGACGGTGTTGCACGTTCAGCCTGTGGACAACCAGCCGGTCGCTACAGCTACTTGCAGTCGGTCGCTGATTGCAAAAAGAAGCTCAACACTATCACCGATTAAATTTTTTTATTTGATTTTTATTCCTTCCCCCAGTTGCAAGATGTTTGGCACCCTACTTTTGCTCTACTGTGTTTACATTATAATCTAAATCAGGGGTGGCCAACTCCAGGCCTCGAGAGCCAGTGTCCTGCAGGTTTTAGATGTGCTCCTGATCCAACAAACCTGAATCAAATGGCTGAATTACCTCCTCAGTATGCAGTCAAGTTCTCCAGAGTCCTGCTAATGACTTCTATGTGTGATTCAGGTGTGTTGGATCAGGAACACATCTAAAACCTGCAGGACACCGGGTCTTGAGGCCTGGAGTTGCCCACCCCTGGTGTACAGTGATCTGGCCTGCTTTTAAATTAAATTTAGTGGAAACCTTTAAAAAAATTATCTCTTCCCATCAGAAATAAGTGTCTCCATCCTCAAAGCTTCTCTTTCTTTAGACTGACTTAAAGGGAATACAGTATTTTGACACCCTTCGTGAGAGGTGTTGCAAGAGTTTCAAATTACTTTGAGTCATGTTAGCATTAATCCCTAAAAGGTTTCTATGAGAAAGAGAATGAAGTTTAACACGTTTCACCTGCTCTTGGATCTGTGTTTGACCCATCAGCAGTCATTTTGTTTCTTGTTTTTGTGTGTGAAACAAATAAGAAAAAAAAAAAAAAAAAACAGAGATAAGGTTTTTGATTTTTACTTGAAAATTTCTATTAGTTGGTCAACCGGAAATTATTCACAATGGATCTGTGCTGTCAACCAAGAGCCCCCCTTTCACTAATAAAGCTTAAACCGTCTGATGGTGTACTGTACTTGAAGTTGGAACAAAAATTTATTCAACGTCATGTCTGCAGACTCGTCATGGAGCAAAGCCTCTGATAGGGAGTTCTGTCTTACTTCTCAAGTTCACTGACAAGAGTTTACAAAGTTTAAAAGTGCAGGACTTCACCTCTCACTCTTAACAAATCACTTTTCGTGTTTCTTGTCTTTATCCGTGCTCTGCATTCCTTAATCCACTATGGACAACCTGGAATATTACACAATATCTAACATTAATTCAATGCTGCTATTTTGTGTATCAAGATAGTGGGCACTCTTGGACTTATTCTGGTATATGACTAAGAGTTATATGACTGTACTCCCACAACCTTGTGTCTTTTTTCTTTTTGTTTTAATGATTCTAGTTTGTGCTCTCCTTTCCCTTCCTCTCCCCTACATCCATCAGATGTGGAGCAGATGGCTATAGACTGGCTGACTGGAAATTTCTACTTTGTGGATGACGTGGACGACCGCGTGTTTGTCTGCAACAAGAACGGCAAGACGTGTGTGACCCTGCTGGACCAAGAGCTGTACAACCCTAAAGGCATTGCCCTCGATCCAGCGATGGGGTCTGTATTTGCCTCCGGGCCTCTTGACTTAGCAGCCCTCAGTGCTGTTTTAGCACTGCTTAAGAGGAAAATGCTGCCTTATGATCAGACAACATGCTGACCAAGCAGGCAGGCGAAAATCAAAGCACTTTCTCAAGACGGAGACCTAGACAGGATTCGTCTTTCCGACATAAATACTTCCATGTTTGTTGTTTCAGTTTCCTGATTCTGACCATCAGTTCCTTTTTAAAGTATCATTTCTCTTTCTTTTTTTTTCTTTCAAATGTCTTTAAATCATTTTACTTAATTCCAATGTCAAATACAGTTTTCTTAGTTGTAGTCAACTAATTTCATCTAGTGCATTTCCTTTTCTGTGAAACCCTCTGTAATTTCCATCTTCCTGTTGCTCCCGTCTTCCTGCTACAGTAAAGTGTTCTTCACAGACTATGGGTCTACGCCGAGGGTGGAGCGCTGTGACATGGATGGGCAAAACCGGACTAAGCTGGTAGACAGTAAAATTGTCTTCCCTCACGGTATCACTCTGGACCTGGTGAACCGATTGGTGTACTGGGCTGATGCCTACCTGGATTACATCGAAGTGGTGGACTACGAGGGCAAGAATCGGCACACCATCATCCAGGGTCTGATGGTGAGGATTTGAAGATGGTTGGATCAGTGTAACCACAAGTGCACCTAATCACATCTAAATGCAGTCAATAATAATGGCTCGTACGTGCATCCTAAAATGTTGAACTTTATCAGACAGCAATAGGTGAGAGCCCCTACATGCGATTCATCCCATCGATGAAAACATCTGTTTTCCATATCTGCATCTTCTCTGATTTAATCTTATGTTTGGAGACAGAGCGCTTTTCCAGTTGTCTCCTGCATATCTAGGCAAAGAGTGTATGCCTCTCCTGGGGATAAGTCCTTTTTATTGCCTTGATTGATATTACTTAAAGAGTGTGTGATTTTCCTGGCTAGTGCCTCGCTAAATGTATTAGTCTAGCCCTAGTAGAGCTTGGCTCAAACTTATAGGGGAGTAATGATCTTAATGAAATCAGGACTGTGATGGTGGCGTGTATTTGTGTGAGAGGTGGAGGGAGGTAATGTGATCTCAGCCCATACATCTTTCTGACAGTAGAGGAGAGCTGTACAGAACAGACCCTTATAAAAGTAAGACACGCCTCTCTGCTTAACAGCAGATATGGAGACGTTGTGCTGTCCCGTGCCAACTTTACTCAGACTCTTGCTCTTTAATCTGTCTCTGTTTCTCTAGTTTTTTCTGCCTTCCAGAGATTTCTTCACATTTTTAAACTCCAGAACTGATACTGATAAATTGTTTGATAGACAAGTTTAATTAAACTGGATTTGCAGGGCAGTGTCCAAGATAAAATTATGTCCACAAACGATATCTCACAAACCATGAGCTGACCCTTTTGCTAAAAATGTGAAGATATTGCATTTAACATGCAAGCTTACTTGTTTTTCTCCGTGTTTTCCTTCAACTTATTTCAGATCGAGCATCTGTATGGCCTGACTGTGTTCGAGAACTATCTCTATGCTACAAACTCAGATGAAGGCAACCTTAACTCCAAAACGACCGTGATTCGAGTAAACCGCTTCAACAGCTCCGACTTCCAGGTGGTGACCCGTTTAGACCGGGGAGCCGCACTGCACGTGTACCATCAGAGACGCCAACCTCAAGGTGCACGCTGTGGCTTACTGCTTCATTCTAATCCATGTCCGCAGTTAACAGTTGCTGCAGGTCAAATTTATTTGAATACGAATCATTACATAACTGTTGTTTCTGTGCCCTTGTTTCCCTGTTCAGTGCGTAGTCATGCGTGTGCTTTGGATCAGTTTGGAAAGGCTGGAGGTTGCTCTGACATATGTCTGCTGAGCAACAGCCACAAGACCCGTACCTGCCGCTGTCGCTCCGGCTTCAGCCTTGGCAGCGATGGCAAATCCTGCAAGAGTGAGTAAAAAAATCCATTTGACAAAGATGAACACCTTCCCATTTGTTGTGGCATTGATGCTTGATGATGACAGTGAAGCAGTAGTGGTCAAAATCTGTGACAGAATAATTATTCATCTACAATGTTTCTCTGCAGAACCAGACCATGAGTTGTTCTTGGTGTACGGCAAGGGTCGTCCTGGAGTCATCAGGGGCATGGACATGAATGCTAAAGTGCCCGATGAGTACATGATTCCAATCGAGAACCTAATGAACCCCCGAGCTTTGGATTTCCATGCCGCCAGTGAATTCATATACTTTGCTGATGCCACCAGTTACATCATTGGTCGGCAGAAGATAGATGGCACAGATAGAGATATCATACTAAAGGAAGGTAAGGCTACTAAAAAGAATTTAGGGCTATTCCAGATCATATTCTCTTGATTCTGCCAGATTGACCAGCCGGTAGCTCCTTTTCACACTGGCTACTTTTGCTTATTTCAGGTATCCACACTGTAGAGGGGCTAGCAGTAGACTGGATGGGAAATAATCTCTATTGGACAGATGATGGGCCTAAGAAGACTATCAGTGTTGCCAGGCTGGAGAAGGCTTCACAGACCCGCAAGACTCTCATTGAAGGAAAGATGAGCCACCCCAGAGCTATTGTTGTGGACCCCCAGCATGGGTGAGACTGTAGCAGCATTCAGTTGAGAGAGAGTATGGTTTGAGTGACTTGCCGCTGTGTGGGCTGCTTGCACTGTAGATTTTTGTTTAACTCGCTGGTCACATTTATGTGTGTGGGAGCTGGCAAGTTTTAAAGAGATTTTTTTTTTTTTTAATACTCCCTCTTGTTTTGCTGTGGGATGTTTCATCACAGAGCATCACAGCCTAAAGCTATATTTAAGAGGGCTTAAGTTCTCCAGTTCAGCTCCAGATGTCTTAGCTTTTGAATGTGGTAATACCTCTTCTTCTCTCCCAGATGGATGTACTGGACTGACTGGGAGGAGGATCCCACAGAGAGCAACAGAGGGAAGATCAAGAAAGCTTGGATGGATGGTTCACATCACCAAGTGTTCCTCACGAGCAAAACAGTTCTGTGGCCCAACGGCCTGAGTCTGGACATTCCCCAGGGAATCTTGTACTGGGTGGATGCTTACTATGACCGCATTGAGCTGGTTTACCTAAACACCACAGAGCGAAAGGTTGGTGATGTTCAGAGACTATGCCATGTTTGTTGTTTGATTGCAATTTTGTCCTACCAGAATTTGAGATGCCATTCCTCTGTTTCCTGATTTAACAGGTGGTGTATGAGGGGCAGGAGCTTAACCATGCTTTTGGCTTATGCCACTACAAACAGTTTCTGTTTTGGAATGAGTACCGTGGTGGCAGTATCTACAAACTGGACCAAGTCACTAAGACAGTCACTTTACTCCGCAATGAGAGACCACCTATATTTGAGATCAGAGTGTATGATGCACACCAGCAGCAAGGTATGCCCTTCTACTCATTCATTTTTCCCATTACTAGAAAGTATGATACGACAGTTTTGCCTCTCTTCCTGGTTTGTGTTTGTGTAGGAACCAATGCGTGTCGAGTTAACAATGGTGGCTGTAGCAGTCTGTGCCTCGCCATTCCTAACGGCAGATCCTGCGGCTGCGCTGATGATCAGATCCTTGATGGCGATAATGTCACCTGCAGAGGTACCCAGCTGCTTTACCAGTAGAAAAAGTTTCTCCAACGATCAGTAAGGACAGGAGATGAGTTAAAAACAAATCCACACTGTACTTTCAATTTGTTATACTAAATGCTAACATGTCCAAATCTGAGGAGAAATTCTGAGGAACCTCCATCAATGTTTTTGTAACTTTAAGAGCTGACTAACAAAAGCTGACTTGGGCACTAAAACGCTTTTGTTCAGATGCTCGCCCCTTGTCTCAATGGCCTATCTGTTCCTGCTCCTACCCCTGCTCTCCACTCTAGCCAACCCCTCCTACGTGCCCCCGCCCCAGTGCCAGCCTGGGGAGTTTGCCTGCAAGAACAACCGCTGCATCCAAGAACGCTGGAAGTGTGATGGGGACAACGATTGTCTGGACAACAGCGATGAGGCCTCTGAGCTCTGCTGTAAGTGTGCTGCCTCACTGTCATGGTTACAGAGCAACACACAGATAAACAAAATGGTGTTTGAGGGTCTTAGCTAACACGACCTGACAGAGTGCAAACTAAAGTTTCCAAGATTTTGTCTCCTTCCATGCACAGTTTACGTGGCTGCAGTTTCAATGACTAACTTTGTCCTAATGAGTCGATACCAAGAAGCAAAGAGTCATGTTTGTCTTGAATGTTCTTCATTTGTTTCATTTAAAGTCACCAATGTAAAGGCTTGGAGGGCTAATTAGCAGACCAATGAGTTTCTCAAACACAGCTCTAGTAAATGAGAAAATGATAACTTTAACTCTGACTTTAAACCTTTTTTTTTTTTATATATATATTTTGATCTGTTCTTTTCTGTTTCTTCCCCAGACCAGCACACCTGCTCAGCTGAGCGGTTCAAGTGCCAAAACAACCGCTGTATCCCCCTGCGATGGCTGTGTGACGGTGACAATGACTGCGGAAATGATGAGGATGAATCCAACACCACCTGCTCTGGTATATATAAACTGAGTTGCATGTAGTTCAGAGAGCATACAGAGATGGAGATTAAATTTGAAAACATATAACTGTTCATATCCACAGGTTAGGTAATATTAGAAAGTTTAAAAAAATTGAAGAATAATACAGCTGCCAGAGGATGACTCTGCTTTAAAATTGTATTTGCTGACGGAATCATGTAAAAGTAAAGCAGAAAACGCTCAACTAATGTGATTGTGAAGTTGTATCACCTGCAGATGCAATGTGATCTGTTAGCTTTCATTTAGTTAATGCAGCCAATGCCAGGAAAAATACACAAAGACTTCTGAAGGATATATAGAGCTTTAGCATCGAAAATAATACTGAAACAAGGCAGCATTTCTCATGTTTGTGCATTCCTTGCTGTTATAAGAGCTGTCTGTGTCAAATAGATTGGTGATTTTTAAGTACTTTTTGAGACAATTTAAGACAACTTAACAAGTTTTAGGTGCCTAACAGTGGAGGGGAGAGTATATATGGAGAGAAAAATGTACACAGCGCTTTGTTTGTAACACATTTCCCTTCCAGCTCGCACATGCCCACCCAACCAATATCCCTGTGCCAGTGGGCGCTGCATTCCCTTCTCATGGACATGCGACCTTGATGATGACTGTGGAGATCGCTCAGATGAACCAGACTCCTGTGGTGAGTTGTTACTGGGCTTTCTTATTGTTGCCATTGCTTGAATATTGCATATATATATATATATATATATATATATATATATATATATATATATATATATATATATATATATATATATATTAATACACTCCTCTCTTGCCCTCTTTCCACAGCATATCCAACCTGTTTCCCTCTAACCCAGTTCACCTGTGCCAATGGCCGCTGCATCAATATCAACTGGCGTTGTGACAATGGTGAGTATCATCTCCCACTTCCCCTTCTGAGAAGCTGTACTCTGAAATTCAATCCAAGACGTGACCATAAAAATCTTGTGTGTGATGACATACAGACAATGACTGTGGGGACAGCAGCGATGAAGCAGGCTGCAGCCATTCTTGTTCCAGTGTCCAGTTCAAATGTAACAGTGGCCGCTGCATCCCAGAATACTGGACCTGTGACGGCGACAATGACTGCGGAGACTACAGTGATGAGACGCATGCCAACTGTACCAACCAAGGTAATTTAGCTCAAACTAAAATAGTGCTGCTGTAAATTGCTTTTGTTATGTTACTGTCTCCTCTCCCTAAGTGTTTGTAGATGAAAATCGTGTTTGTCCTGTACCTAAGTCAAGTTCCCATGGTCATATATCATAGTTGTCATATCATTATGTTTACAGGTTGTAAAGAGGTTGTCACAATGTCACAAAGACAGTATTTCACTTCTCCCTACCACACTTCCTCTACTATACAGGCCCCTGCATGCCCCGTAGCTTCCACTTATCCACTTATGTTGCTCTGTTCAGGATGAGATTATGTTTTGTGGTTAGATAACAATTAAACTCTTTCATGGTGTCGGGCAAATGGCCCAGATGTTTTGACTCTGTTGTAGCGATATGAATTTACATGTTTGTAGTTTTTGCCATGTGCACTGCTTTTAAAGTTTCGGTTTAACCAACTGAGATGACGTCACATCGCATTGTTGCACATTTTCTTCAGCAGTTGGTCTGCCTAGAAACACACACTCCTGTGAAGTAGGAGTGCCTGACGTTGTATGTACTGTTTGATCCATCCTGAAATGCTATTAAGTCACAGCATGCAAAAGCTGGGCCCAGCGTGACCTGCTGGTCTAATGAGCAATCTGTGCTCTGTTGTGTGTGCCTGGCTGTGTGTGTTTGTGGGTTCTCTTGGCTGAAATCTGAACGTTATGAACTGAAATAAAATAAAACAGTTTTATCACTTTCCCCCTATTGTATATTGTAGATAGGATCCCCGTTTCATTTCTTGTTTCAGCTGTGCCAAGCACTGACCTTTGCCGTGAGATGCCACTGTGCCATTTCCGCAGCGGTGCATTTAATCTGCCTGTGACTCCAGTCAGTGAGCTGCGTGTGTTATTGTTATTTGGGTCGGCTCAGAGTCAGAGTTGTCACCCCAGCGTCCCAGCATACCTACACAATAATTAATGATTGAAATGGCCTATTCTTTCTCATCACATTTTTTTGAGCATCTGTTCATGTGGCCTTTGTAACTGCTGGCTGTGATTTCAGTGGTTGGTGTTTGATTGCTTCTCTGCACCCGCCATCATTTTTGCTGGCTGACACTTTGTTTTGCTGCTGTCTCTTTAGCAACCCGGCCTCCAGGTGGCTGCCATGTAGATGAGTTCCAGTGTCGGATGGACGGCCTGTGCATTCCCATGCGCTGGCGTTGCGATGGTGACACAGACTGCATGGACCTGAGTGATGAGAACAACTGTGAGGGCGTCACCCACACTTGTGACCCCACGGTCAAATTCAGCTGCAGGGACTCTGGTAAGGTTTAAAGATGTAATGGTTTGGGGGGGTTTTTGTAGCTCAAGAAAGCAATTAAATGCTTTGTCACACCAGGAAGAGAAAGTGGAAAATCTTACTCATCATGATTTACTTACCCTTGTGGACAATGTTTGACTGTTGCCATTGGTTTTCATTTAGTGAGCAGGGTTATGTAAAAGTTGGATGATACAAGTTTTCTTAGCTTGGAAAGCACTACTTTTTTGAAGGGTGTCCAAAAATGTCACTATAAATGGTGGTGTGACTAAGCCATAAACTCTGTTTAAACCAATCAGTGTGAACATAATCACAAGCCCCACCAGGCATGTACAAAGAGAGTGCTCTTTTGAATGGTGGACAGACTTAATGTTGAGATGTGGTCTTTTCAGCTCGCTGCATCAGCAAAGCCTGGGTGTGCGATGGAGACAGTGACTGTGAGGACAACTCGGATGAGGACAACTGCGAGGCATTGGTGTGCAAGTTGTCTCACCACATGTGCGCTACAAACGACTCCATCTGTCTGCCACCCGAGAAGCTGTGTGATGGCAAAGACGATTGTCCAGATGGTTCTGATGAGAAACTGTGCGGTAAAAATATTCTTGAAAAACGTTCAACTCAGTATTATGTTGAGATTTTACTTACAAATTGACATTCAAAACACCACCTCGGATAAACTCCAACCCTTTCATTGTGTTCCTGGCCTGCAGACTTGTGTTCGGTGGACAATGGGGGTTGTAGTCACAACTGCAGCATTATTCCCGGGGAAGGCTTCATGTGTTCTTGTCCCCTGGGCATGGAGCTGGGAGCTGACAACAAGACCTGCCAGATCCAGAGCTTTTGCGCCAAACATCTCAAATGTAGCCAGAAGTGTGAACAGGAGAAAGCCAGCGTCAAGTGCTCCTGCTACGAGGGCTGGGAGCTGGAGGCTGACATGGAGAGCTGCAAAAGCACTGGTAAAAAAAAAAAAACATAACAGGAACTTTTGGCATGAAGACATTTTTCAGTTTGAGTTTTGTGCTGAAGATGTGCAATACTGATTCTGCTTTACAGTAATACAGGATTTATTGCATTAATAATATTGCCAGTTTTCTTAGATGGAGCAGATGGGTGAATTGTAGACAGCTGTGGCAGGATTTGATCCATGACGAGCATGGGGTTTTTGTGAATTGGGAATTTGGGATTCGGTTTAATGTATTAGGACACTTTCCTGAGTGGGATTTTTTTTCTTCTTCAGATCCCTTTAAGCCTTTCATCATCTTCTCCAATCGCCATGAGATCAGAAGGATTGACCTTCACAAGGGAGAGTTCAGCGTGCTTGTACCAGGCCTTAGGAACACCATTGCTTTGGACTTTCATCTCAACCAGAGCACCCTGTACTGGACTGATGTTGTGGAGGACAAGATCTATCGTGGAAAACTGTCTGACAATGGAGGTGAGACAGCTTGTGGTTTTTTTGGGCGGTGGACTGAACAGACCCTTTGAACAGTCCAATCTATACATAACTTTTTATCTTTTTGTTAAAGTAAAACAAAAATCTTGCAAGGTGGTGATTGCATAAGCAAGTCATGCTTTTGACTGAGCATTTCTTGGAAATGAACTTCCACTGAGCAAATATGCTCTAATTTCTCAGAGCCAAATGTTTTTAAAAAGAGGCTGTGGTCAGCACTGGTGGTCTGTGACCCTGAATAAATCCCTCAGGTCATGGTCAGCCTTTCCCGCTCCAAAAACCCAGGTCTGCTTGCCAATCAAGTTGTGTTCTCAGCACAGCACTAAGGGGGCACACGGAAGGCTTTGTCTCTTCCTATTTGTCTCAGTACTTGCTGTGCCTGACTGCAGCCAAAACACTGATGTAGCGTAGGAGGCACAACACACTGCTGTTCCAGTTCCCAGCCCTCCAAGTTTAACATTAAAACAAGGTTCCTGAGCAGGAACATTGTGACCGGCTCATAGATCAGCTCCTGCTGCTTGTTAAGTAGGTCATTTCAGCAGCTCCAAAGCAGTTGGCATAAACTGGGTAGTGCCAGTGCCTTAATAAAGGAACCCTGGCCCACACATAGACACAGAAAGGCCACTATGACTCCACCATTTCTTTAAGGAAACTGCAAAGACATATCTTTCTCTCTAATTACTACTGGGAGGCATTTTGAAGACACTTGTGGATTCACTCTGAGCCTAAGATTGATCATAGGCTGTGGTTTTCCACTTACTTCTCACCAAAGCCAATTGTTTGTAGGGAAACAACAAAAAGAGAGGGAGGTCTTGTGTGTTTCCCTGTCTTCTTAGAAGTGGGGTAATGGGGTTGGGGCGATGGTGCTACATAAAGTTACAGTCAGAGTAGCTCTGCTTGCCATTTGGAGATGGATTCCATGAGAGTAAATTACTTAAAAATTTCAGCCTATTTGTTTTCTTTTTGCGATGAATGTGCTGTCTCGAGATTTTCTCTCCTTTAGTCAAAGTAACACAAACTTCTCCTTAAAACTCTACTGACAATAAAACCCCCACACGCTATAAAATGGTCACTTTTCCTGCTAGCTTCTCAGTTTCCATATGTATCTTATGTATCTTTCTGCGTGCATTTTCTGTCTTCCGGTCAGCCCTGACCAGTTTCGAGGTGGTGATCCAGTATGGGTTGGCTACTCCAGAGGGCCTAGCTGTGGACTGGATAGCAGGAAACATCTACTGGGTGGAGAGCAATCTGGACCAGATTGAGGTGGCCAAACTGGACGGGACCATGAGAACCACCCTGTTAGCCGGGGAGGTTGAGCATCCCCGGGCCATCGCCCTAGACCCTCGAGATGGGTAAGAAACATGTATGGATGGATTCCAAATCAACTTAAAAAACTTAGATGGATATTTGGTGGGTGTAGTCATCCTACTGTGTTTTCTATTAACTAGTTCTCCTTCAGTGATGTCGTACACATCTGTAAAATCCTTCCTTCCATTGGTAATTTTCTGTTGGCAGTATCCTGTTTTGGACAGACTGGGATGCAAGTCTGCCCAGAATTGAGGCAGCATCTATGAGTGGCGAAGGCAGACGTACCATCCACAGGGAGACCGGCAGTGGTGGGTGGCCCAACGGACTCACTGTGGACTACATGGAAAGACGCATTGTCTGGATTGATGCCAGGTAGCATCTGCCAATAGATTCTAAATATACAGATCACATTGCACTGCATCTACCCACTTGCTTATTCCATCACCCACTCGCTCAGTTTTCTTCATTTTTGTCTGCTATACCATTTTTTTGTTCTTTGCTTACATAAAACTACATATAAAGACCAGATAAAACAGTAACGAGAACAGACTTAACCTGATACGTTACCACTCTCACACACTATACATCTCTCTGCTGTTTCTCAAGGTCGGATGCTATCTACTCAGCAATGTACGATGGCTCGGGGCTGATTGAAGTGTTGCGGGGTCATGAGTATTTGTCCCACCCTTTTGCTGTCACCATGTATGGAGGCGAGATCTACTGGACTGACTGGAGGACTAACACTCTGGCCAAAGCCAATAAATGGACAGGACACAACGTCACTGTGGTCCAGCGCACCAACACACAACCCTTTGACTTGCAAGTCTATCACCCATCGAGACAACCCCAGGGTATGTGGCACACCAGATAAAAATGCATAGACATTCACAGAGAAACACATGCTCTCAGAGAGAGAGCGACCATGTCACACATTTACCCCCGCTTGTCAGCATGGCTAAATGTTTTGGGCTGCAACTCAAAGGAGAGTGGTGGCAAGCTCACAGTTCGTTGCTCACCGTGTTATTCATGGCTCCTATTCCCCAAAGACAGCTGACCTTTTAGAGCTGTGAGACTTGTTGTCTCCTCACACTGGGAGCAATTTGGACACCTCCTGCTGCTGCCTTGTTGATCAAAAAGTCACCTCACTGTTTGGCATTTCCCACGGCCTGGGTAGGAAATAAAGCTCTCCTCTTGCAACTTAAATGTCATATGTTGATCTGATCTCACAGACACACATGATTGACAAGATTGCGAAAGGGTTGTGAGAACTGTTTTCAAGCATTCTGTCATGTCAAACTGCCACCTTGTTTAGTATCCAGTGGTTATGGGATCCCAAGGGTGTGTGTGTGTGTGTGTGTGTGTGTGGACAGTAGAGAGGCACTAGGTCTGTAATTGGTGACAGCAAAAGAGAAGCTCTCATAGAACCGTTGATTGACAGTTGCAGCCAATAACTATGACATTGATGAGGCAACAAGCTGGGTTGACAGATCTGGGAGACAAAGTAAATGGAGATGGTAAAGCACTTTACACTGTTTGCCACCTTTACCCATTCACATACACATTTCTATACTACTATGGTTTGATACATACAGCTCTTGGGGAGTTCACTATGTTGCTCAAGGACACTTTGATTTCCAGATTAGAGGAGCAGGGATAAAACCATCAACCTTCTAATTAGCTCCTAATTCACACTGTGCCTGTTAAGGCTGTCCTCGACAAATAATGATCAGTGTGAAATAACTGTGGTAATATTGCTTCATGCCATCGCTCCTACAAGCTCAGAGTTTACAGTTTGTAATGGTCTCCTGACTAATGATAGCCTGGGCCAAAATTCTGACAGAAATTTAGGATGACTACCTCACAGTGTGTGTCGCTGTCAGCAAAACAACTAATGTGAATGCAGCATGAAATGACAAGCTGACTGACTCTATCTCTATATTGCACTTGGGGGGGGGACAAAACCTAATCAAAACAAAAAGTAAGCCAAAGGGAGTAGAGATGGAAGTAAAATGCAGAAAACAAACTGTTTGGGATTCCAACACAGAAGAATGTGTAGCTTGAGTTGTTGCAGAAGAAGTCTTGTTTGTACAATGAGTTTTCCAGCTGTTATCAT
>JAMQGT020011401.1:0-20976 GCA_024447675.2 Pterophyllum scalare | reverse complement strand
TGCTGAGAGCAAGAAGAGATCATAGATATTTGTGTTAACAGCAGTTGAACAGGTGTACTTAATAAAGTGGCTGTGAGTGTATATTCACATCCATTACCTTTTTTATTCTTATTATTAGCTCTCGCTGTTTCCTTGAGCCAAAAATTATTTTCACTATTACACAAATAACATCTAAAGAAAACGTATAAATATTATTATTATTATTATTATTATTCCAATGACTGATGAAGAATATGACTCCTTAGAAAATCTGTCCCCATCCTCGTGACCTGAAAGGAATGTTCCCATCAGTAACATCGACAGCCTGATTGCTGCCTCCTGCCAAGCTGTCTGACACACGCAGACACAGAAGAACAAAAAAACAAAAAAAACAAAACACTTCCATTACTCATAAACAGTACTGTGTCAGTTTTATTAAGACTAATTCTCAAACATCTGTTTGACCTTGAGAGCAGCATTAAGTGCTGACATGAATTGTAGCAACAGCTGCTTAGCGAGAGCACTTGTGCGCTTCATACTGTGTAACATAGTCCACTCAGGTGATGTATGCGTGTTGTGATGTTACAGTGAGTTAGAAATATGTACACCTATTTCCTATTTAATAAGTCAACGGTTTAACAAATACAAGAAGTAATTTATCATAAAATTTAAACTTTTTTTTGTTACAACCACAGTTTTTTTTAAGTTTTTTTTTTTTAAATTGCTTACTTGTCATCTGAATATCTGGACAATTAATATTTGGACAATTATATCTGAAGCTGTTTGCTGACTTGAGTTCCAAACATAAAAGAGCTGCTTTGTTTATTTGATTATGTGTTTTTGCACGGGCAATATGAAAAGGTCAAGACTAGGATGTGTAATATAGGACAAATACGATCAAATACCCGTGGTGCTCGAAATGAGCATCCAGTTAGCACGCTTACTGTGCAGGTTTAGATTTTTGGGTTTCATTCAGATTATGCACACTTGCCTCAGATCATGCACAACTTAAGATACTTTTGTTTAGCAGGAAAAACTCCTAATTATTAATGTTTTTGTTCAGAATGCTATTTGCTGGTAATCATAATAAATCCTTCTTTATTTCTCAGTTTCTACAAAGCGTCGCAGGAAGCAGGACCAGTGTTGCAGCCATCTGAACTCCCTCTCATCCATCAAGTATGCCATTGTTTCCCTCTACATCCTGGTTCTTCTCACCATCTTTGGACTTTGCCTTGCAGGTAAGGTGTGTGTGTGTGTGTGCGTGTGTGTGTGCGCGCGCGAGTGGATGAATCCTGTAGCTTAATCTTCCATCTTGCTGTATATTTTTGACAACCATAAAACCTTTTGGATTTTCATTGGAGATTTAGGTGATCTTGGAGCAATGAGCATTTTGAACCAAGTTACAAACTATAATTTATGAAGTTCATGAGTTCAAGGAGCTCTCAGAAACCCAATAAAAGACCTTGAAGAGCTGTTTGAGTAACCACACTAAAAGAAATCACAAAGTCAAAGGTTCACACAACTTCATTTGTCTCTTGTGAAATTAGTTCAAAGCTACTAATTTGATTTCAACCCAAAAATGCTAAATATTATAAGACTTGTTCATATTTTGACGACAAAAATAAAGACTTTGTGCATTACAAAGAGTCTCTTAGAGCATCTGTGTGTACGTCACCCTGCTATATTGGACACATTCTTCTTCTTTTACCTGCTGCCTTTAGGGTCCTATTAGCTGCCTGCACCTCATCCCACCCTTTGCACCCTCCTCTATCACAACATCAATCTGCATGTTTTCTCTCACTGCATCCATGCACCTTCACTTTGGTCTTCCTCTTTTCCTCCAGCCTGACGACGCCCTTTGCCCAACGTATCCACTTTCCCTCCCCTCCCTTTTCCGCCATATTGTACAGATACTCACTTGGTATTATATTTATTCAGAAACCCACTGACTGTTTCCTGACAAAAATGGAGGTGCAAACTTTTCCCAAGATTTCCTTGTGGACACTGAGCAAATTTATACTCCCATGATCCCTTTGACGCGTGTTGTGTTTTTGTTCTGATGTTTCGATTGCAATATACGTGCAACGAGGTGTTTATTTAAAGTGAAAACAGTTTAAATCTCACAGAGAAGGCGGTTTAGTTTGTACAGCGCGCACGAATAAGCCTTGTGACTGGCTGGATATCAAATCATCTTTCAGCTGTTCTAGATCAGTTTTTCCAAGTGCTTTTGCCAGCTGAACTCGACTACGTTTTCGCACCAGCCATCATCTTTCAAATGCAACACATCCTCACAAATGGCGAAACAGTTCGTTTGCCAGAGACTGCCGAAATTACATTTGAGTGCTTCCACATTTACAGAAGTCGATGATTTTAAAGAGGAGAGCGAGGCTGTGCGTGTTAAATACTATTAAAGAGACACACGTTTGTAAGCTATGTTTTTAGATGCTATTCTTCTTTTTCTTTTAAGTAACTGTTTGGCTACGTTTAGGTATAAATATTTTGTTTTATTAGAAAAGAAAAGTAATTTTCTCTGTTAGCGGGACACATCTGCCTCAGACCTTTCTGTAAAGTCACAAATTTTTTGTGTTTACTCACACAGCTGCAAGAGGTACCTTACAACAGCTGTTTTCCTCCCCTTCAAACACTCTTGATGCTTGAAGAGTTTTTTCTGGGGCAGTCAGTTGTCCGAATTTATATGACTGAGATTAATTTAGCACTCACTAATGTATTCTAAATATACACTTTTTTTTGTATAAAAATATAATTTTCCACACAAGTAAGTAACCAATGCCAAGTTTGCATCACTGAGCCACTCCACAATCTTTCGCTTCATCCTCTGGAACCTGCAAAAGTCCTGCAGGTTGGGAACGGCTGTGGTAGAAAATCTGACCGAGGGGAAGAGAAAAGAAGAGAGGAACAAAATGTAGTTGTAATGTGTTAGATTTGTGAAGAAAGTGATCATGTTGTCTGTCCTTGGTTCTCTGTTATGTAGATGACGTCAGCTATTCCTCGAGGTTGAATTATAATGTAGAGTGCACACACACACACACACACACACACACACACATTTACACACTTACATCATAAAAGTCCATTTAGTTAGTGTTAGGTAACACTCTGAGATGTGGTCTGAAACCCTACTCCCCTCTTAAACTGTCTGTTCTGGTTAAGCATTGAAAACATGCATGCACGTATGAATGAATAGTCATTTGAAGCAGAGCCAAAACTAAAACAATGTCCGACAAAGTCCTGTTGGTAATTTTATTGCCTTAGTTCGCTGGAAAACATTGGATTTTTTTTACTTCTATTAGCTCCTGACAGATTTGTATGAATGGTTCAGTGCCAGTCTCATAACTTTAATGCGACTTTTTTCTGTCGTAGTCTAATTTGAGTTGTGAAGTTATTTTTTAAATTGCAGTGCACTAATTGGCCTCTGGATTTCTCTGGGCTCTCTGTTCATACTGCAGAACTCAACACATGTGCGACAGGTTTAAGCTTAATTCCCTCATGTGACAGCCCCTCTGAAGAGATAAAGCATCACAGTGGTTTCCTTTGACCTGCGTGGTTCCCATATTGCCCTTAATCCACAGCTGTGTGCATGCAGCAGACTCCACTATATGCATATACTGTACAGGGTTTATCAGGGTGATGGTGAACAGTACCACCTTTAAAATGGCATTCCAACTCTTCTAAGGGAGAAAGAGCCTGATAATTTGGTTCATGTGTACAGATTTGTGCAGTTTATGAGGGTTCAGTGTCTAATCTGTTTTCTGGTGCTGTAGTCCATCTGCTTCAAAGTTCTAAGTGGTGTGCATTCAGAGATACTCTGCTGTTTCCCTTGCTTCTAATGAGTGGATATTTGAGCTGCTGTTGTCTTCCTGCCCGCTCCATGCAGTCTGATCATTCTCCTCTGACCTCCAACATCAACAAGGCATTTGTGTTTTGCATTCAGAGATGCCCTTCTGCATACTTTAGTGGTTAAATGAGATACTGTTGCCTTCCTATCAACTCGAAGCAGTCTGGCCATTCTCCTCTGACCTCTGACATCAACAAAGTCTGGAGAACTGCCGCTCACTGGATATTTTCTCTTTTCTCCCCCATGCTGACACTCAGTTTGAACTTCAGACAGTCATCTTGCCCTATGTCTACATGCCTAAATGCACCAAGTTTCTGCCATGTGATTGGCTGATTAGATATTTGCATTAATGAGCAGCTGAACAGCAAATGTAATCCTGCAGCAAAAAAGGAAAACTGACTTTTAACCTCAGATGTGGCAGTTAATCTTGCTGACTCTCATTTTCTTGAAACTGTAGGTTATTGTGCTTGTTTGGGAAAATGAACTCATGCACAAGGTCAGCGCTGTTCCATAGCTGACAGATTACCAAAGACAGCGACTGTTGTTTTGAAAGCTTTAACTTAAAACAATGAAGTTGGAACTAGAATCCTGAAAGCCTGTTTGGCAAAAAGCTCTTTTATCTCTGTTCTGCTGAACAGCCAGTAACCTTCATTGGTACAACATGTAGCAAAGAGGAGAGATTAGTCATTCACTTACCCACCAAAGCGTCCTCCAAGCTTACAAAGCTAGAATTGTCTTTAAAGCATAACATGTTTTCATGATTGGCACGAAATAAGTGAAACGAACAGTGGAAATTTGGACATGTGAGTTATGAAGGAAATTAGCATGAGCTGTTGTTACTTCATATCAGGCAGACTTGTAATAAACTCCAGCATCTTCTGAGCTGTAGTTCCACCTCTTCCTGGTTAATTTGGGGAGGAGGGGGTTCATTGTGCCACAGCAGTCACATGGCCAATTCATTTGTGTGTGTGCGTGACTGAGAAAGCCTTTGGAGGTGTGTCAAACTTTATGGCTATTACCTTCTGTGAACCCTCCTGTGGCCTCCTTGTAAATGTCAACTCTGCCATAACAGGAGAGGAGGAGAGGGACAAAGGGGGAATGAAAGAAGTTGTGAACGCAAAGAAATGAGGGAGATAGAGTTAGAAGAAGAAGCAACAGACCAAGAAGCTCAGTGGCTGGCTCCAGATCAGCAGGATCCTGGAGGAATCGACTGCTGCTCGCACTAATCCTAATTTCATTTCAAGACCTGCTCCCTCTGAGCCACCCACTCATGCCGTAACTACAGGGCTGATGCCATTTAATGGATGTGAGTCTACGCGTATTCCCAGTCAGAGAGCTGTAGTTAAGAGTTTGGAACCACTTTGCTGTTGTCGCTGAGGTATTTAGTTATTTAAGTCTTTTAGATGAGGTTGTTTTAGAAAAGCAATCAAACCAGACTTTTCAGGCGACCTCTCCTAAATTAAATGCGGCCATCCAAAAGCTGAGTGGCTCCAGTGTAAGTGCACAGGAGGCCCCTTTGCAATACACACATGCCAAGTGCATGCACAAACACATTCACAAATGCTGCCAGTTTTCTGTGCAGTCCACATTCTCTTGTTCCTTGAATTCTCACTTGACTTTTTTTTTTTCTTCCCAGCTCTAATGTTGCCTTCTTGGCCTTTTCCCCTGAAGCAAAAAGCCTCCACTGTCTCATGTGCATTGACACATTCATATTTTATTTCTTCCAGGCTCATTATGCATCATGCCTCGCCTTTGAAAACATCTGCATTTGTGACATAAGTATAATATAGTGTTTTCTGTGTCAGCGCTTCTAATCTTAAATCTTGGTTTTGGACAAGTGAATGATGGAAGGGTTGTAAACAGAAACAGAGTAGGGTAAAAGCCAAGTGAAGGAGGATGAAAGAGCCAGATGAATCCTGTGCCATTCATCATGTGGTGAAGAGCTGCCTCATCAGTCTATCATTTGTACGGTTATTTCCATGCAGATAGCAGAGGCCTCTATCCCAGCAACAGGAGAGAGCTGGGCCTCGCGAAATGTCCACATTTTTATCAGATCAGAGGTGCCCGTTGCAGAAACCTTTGTCTCTGTGTAGTCACTTATTTTGACTGACATGCCTAAAGAGGAGGGCAAATGCTTAAAAACAGGTTTGCCTTTTTAGCATTTAAGCTGAACTTGGCAACTGTGACTGTATGTCGGTCTAAATGGTGGCAAGGTGTAAATTGATTTTGAAGACCTCTGTTCCCAGAAGTCCAAAGAAGAGAGTGTTGTGGAGAAGTGGTTCTCAACTTGGGTGACGGGACCCTCACCAGATGAATCAAAGCACTTTTCTAATCGTCAGCAGGACACTAAGAGGAACTTTTGACATAGCATCCTAGAAATACAGCCATTCACGATCCTTACTTGACTTTGAGAAAAACCTTGAGAAGCACTGGGGTGAAGGCAAAGCCATCTGTAGTTTAATTGATATTAATAGTTTCAACATTTTATTTTATTTCTGCATTGCTCTTCACTGTACTTGCATGTATTTTAATTAGATACAAAAGGCAAATGCACCTTCAAATAAATCAACACATAATTGTCATTTCTCTGACTTGTGAGCCGGAGCCATATATCCTTAGAAGAACCCTTTTTTTCCCCTCTGTGTGAAGGAATGGGATGTTTTTGGTTGGTTTTTTTGGCCAGATACCGCAGCAAATACCTCGTGCTACATCTGGAGTCACTTCTTGGCTTAACAGGATGTGTAACGCACCCAACAAACACATTTAATAGCCAGAGATTGGGCCATATATGGACTCGCAGACAGAACTAGAGCTGATAACTGTCAGGGTGTTCAAGGTGTTTGACTTTTACACTTGTTATACATAATCTTTGTTTATGAGGTGGAAGAGTATCCATCTGTCACTGTTTACTATCATATGTATGATCCTGCAAAAATATTAAATAACTGGGGGTGGGGGGCTTTTGGTCAAGGCCAGTTAATTATTTTTATTTATTTTTTTTAGCCACTAGTTCAAAACTATATGGTTACACCAGTTTCTACAACTGTAGCATTTAACATGAACTGTAGGATGGAGAATTGGATGCAGATCTTGAAAATGACCTACATCCCTCTCTGTACTGTAGGTGCGAACTGAGTCATATTTTCCAGTTGGCGAAAACACGGAGCTCACAGGTTTGGCTTGGAGGTCCGTTTTCCTTTGCTAGTTAGCTGCTGGAAAACATGATGGTATGTTTGTTATTCTTCTTCTGAGCCATGAAATCTTGCAACAAGAGTTTGGGATTTTCAGTGATACCGTAGGTGCTGCAGCAGGCGTGTTTTTGCAGAGTGGAAATGGGCAATAAGCTTTTGGTCCTGATACAGCTTTGGTTTATTTTGGTTTTTGGCCTTTGTAGTAAGTGAGTTTGGTCATGGTTGTGTTATCATAATTTTGTGTCTTGCGTCAGTTTTCCCCGCTCCAATTAAATTGTCTTTTGGCTCTAAAGAGAATATTAATGGGAAAGTTTCAAATGACTGCTGTGACCTGTAAGGAGAGGTTTGCCTTGGAACACTCACTGGAAAAATGGACAGCATCAATAATAAACATAAATCGGCAATTTAAAAAATAATTTTTTTAAGTTGTTTTTCACAGCAGAGCAGCTCTCATCCATCATCCATCTATTTCATTTCAGTAAAGTTTTCTATTGAAAGTCATTCTTTATTTCTGTCATATCCATGGCTGTGTAAGATCACAGATACAATGAGCTTCCTTCAAAAAGTAGTCTCTCCCTCAGAGATCAGGCAAGGAGGACATTATTATTATCAGCTGATAGTCCTCCACACCAAAAGGAGCCAGTTGAGGCGGTTCAAGCATCTGACTAGGATTCCTCCTGAATGCCTCCTAGGTGAGGTGTTTTGGGCATGTTCTACCAGGAGGAGGCCCTAAGGCAGATCTATGACATGCTGGAGAGACTATATCTCTCAGCTGGCCTGGGAATGCCACGATTCATGTCTTTGTAGACAAAATAGTAATTTCCACTTTTATAGGGCAAAAAAAAAATCCACATTTGAAGCTTTGAGGGGTATGCAGTGAACTAAATAAGTTCCCCACCACACCCGAGACCCAAGTTCAAGTCATACCTACATGTAAAGGTGTTTCACACTTCATTTGTATTACTTTTTATAGTATATTATATTATTAATTGAAACTATGTTAATAGGTTAGATTTAGGCAACAACAAAAACCCAGCTTTGTTAGGTTTAAGCTTTAAAACTACTGGGTGACCTGGACAAAATACTTGCTGCAGACATGAAGTATACTTCCTGTAGAAATGCATTATTTACAAAATAGTGTTGTCACAAAAAACAAGACAAGTTGTGTCTATGAACCACAAATATGCCTTTTCATGACCATTTGATGTTTTTCTATGAGCCCAGGCTGCATCATTATACTAACCATTCACTACCTACAGATGTATTAAATAGCATTCAAGCTCCTGCGACTCTTACCGAAAGTGATGGGAAGCGTTTAACATTTAAGGCTCAGGATTTCTTTATTGAACTCTACTCACATTTTTCTGTATTGGAGGTGCCTTTCTGTTCTGTTCTATATCTATCCACATGTATTTATGTCCTCCATTTGAAGATATTTTTGCTGGAGACTTTTTCTCCCCCACCAAAATAAATTGGGTCTGTGAGACATAACTGAGGCAAGGGATGCCAAAAACTTGACCATTAAAAAAAAACAGTGACAGGTTCCTTCTTAGCTTAACCACAAGCTTTAGATTTATTTTAGCTCTTCTGAGGATATTTAAGAAAACATACACAATCTATATAATACAAGATTATTTTTTTTTTAAAAACGGTCTTTAATCTGGACCATATGTGCCAGACTGAGTTTGCCAGTACAAAAACTGTCTGAGGGTAATTCTCACACCACAAACTGCCACTCTTACCAACTTTAAAGACAAACTTTGGGTCTTAAATCCCACCCTTGTGGAAACAATAAACATTTTAGCATTCTGTGGAAGATGAGGTGTTTCTGAACTCAGTCTGTTTATGTTTTACACAAGCAGAGAGTAAAGCCTCCATCACGTTGTACGTAGTGCAATTATAAATGCAAATAAATACATGAGCATATGCTGAAAGACACATAATATATATGAAGGCAAACAAGGAAGTGTGCTCAGTCATTAATTTAAATTATCCAAAGCTTAATCATAATCAAAATGCACCCACATACATGACACATGCATAAAGACTTGTACTTTTAAATCACCTACACACCGGCATATAGAGTACTATATTCTTACAAACATGTATGCAAAAACTAGTGTGTGTGCACACACAAAAAGACATATATATGGCATTTCTGCACAGTCCCAGAGCCCCTAAATTGACTCTGAGAACATAAAGCCTTTTTCTGCTGAGTTTCTGTTCTCTGGCCATGGTCCTTTCTGAAGAAAAGAGTCTGGATGTGTTCCAGCATTCTCAGTAGGAGTCCATTATTGGAGGAGCATGCACAACTGCACTCATAAGGACCAAAGAGAGAGAAAAGTCAGTCAAGACAAGAGCAGTCCAAAAAGTCAGCAGATGACCTTATTCAGGGAGTCAGACACAGGCCATTAACATGTCAAGGCTAATTGGACCAGACGTCTTTCTCTTTATGTTCTTTCTCAATACTGCAAAGAAGTTTTATTGAGGCACAAATGTAGCCAATAAGAAATTCAGCAGTAATTATTTCTTTCACGGTCCCATGGCTATTAATTGTTGCATGAAAATAACATATTGTATTTATCATATGCTTCCTTGTTTTGGGGGTTTCATCTTGGTCATGAAACATGGCCAACATTACTCACAGAAATAAATATGCCAGCTGTCACTGATATACTGCTTTGTTCAAAATTAAGGGAACACTTGCTTGTCACACTATCACACAAAGTCAGTTAAACTTCAGTGATATTAATCTGTCCTCATAGGAAGCAAAGCACCTGGTTTGGCGCAAATAAAAGTGGCAACAGGTGCATTTTAGAGACAACAAGACAGCCCTTTGCTCTCTCATTGTCTCTCCTGACTTCTTTTCCCCCTAGTTTTGCTTTTTGCTAGCATCCTTGCCACTGCTGGTTGCATGAGACAGTATCTGCAGCCCATTCAGGCTGCACAAGTAGCCCAGCTCGACCAGGATGGAACTTGCATGTGCCATCGCAACAAGGTTTGCTGTGTCTCCCAGCACAGTCTTGAGTGTGGAGGAGATACCATGAAACGTTCTTTTGGCATGATGTCTTTTAGTGGTTCTTGTACTCACAGTGCAGCTCGTGGCATTTGGCATTTCACCTGAGAACTGGCATGTCCACCACTGGCCCCGACTTCAAGATAAGAACAGGTACATACTAAACACGTGACAAATGCCGTGGTGTCTCCAGACTCTTTTGCATGTGTCACATGTGCTCACCCAAATTTGTGCTGCACTAGGGGAACTCTAACAGAACAGCTGTCATGGTCCTGTTCCGGTGGCCCAGTGTTTTGTTTTTTCTTGGTTCTCTTTTTGTTATTTCTGTGATTATGTTCATTTGTTCTTCCATATGACTGTTTATTTCTGGTCCCTTGTGTTTCCCCGTGTCAAGTCTGCGTGTTCCTGGTCTGGTTACTTCCTGTTTTATTTTGACAGTCCTGTGTTCCCCATGCTTTGGGTTTAGTTTTGCTTCCCCTGGTCTCCTCAGTGTCATTGTGTTCAGCTGTGTTACCTGCTGTTTCCACCTCCCCTCTTTATCCCCTGATGTATTTAAGTCCAGTGTTTTCTGTGCCTGTTGTCATGTTGTCGTTAGCTCCCGTGCTGTGTCCCTTCTGTTTTTCTCTTTAGTTCCTGGAATTCAAGTCTGGTTATCTTTCCGTTTTCCTGCATTAGCCTCTGGCTCTGTTTTGCTCACGCCAAATAAAGGCTAAATCATCTGATTACCTTGTCATCCGTATTCTGTGTTGGGGTCCCCTTCCTGCCTGCTACACAGCCATACATGACAACAGCAGTAATAGGCTGGAAAACCAACACATCTTCCTGCAACATAAGTTGTATTTCATTTCTCATTCCTGTATGAAGTATCAATTCTGTTACAGTTAATTTTAAACAGAACTTTTATAGAGTAAAGGTTTTGGTATAAAGAAACAAAGTGGAACCTAAAGTGATAAAATAATGAGCTCCAACCCCACTTCCAAAAATGTTGACTGTGTAAAATGTGAAAAACAGAATTCAATGGTTTCCAAATCTCATAGACCCATTTTATTTGCAATAAAGCATAGAAAATGTATCAAATGCTTAAACTCAGGAATTTTTCTATTTCATGAAAAATATTAGCTAAATTTAAATTTTTTTGGCAGCAACAAATCTCAAAAGAGTTGGGATGAGCGCAACAACAGGCTGGAAAAATAAGGGATGCTAAAAAGCAACAGCTAAAACAGCTGAAGGAACATTTTCAACTAATTGGGTTCATTGGCAACAGGTCAGAAACATGACAGGAAGAAGTTCATTAATCTGCAAAAACTGTAGCGCTTTGTTAGAATAATGTTACTCAATGTAAAATTGTGACTATTTTAAATGTCTCATCATCTACATTGCATAATATCATCAAAAGATTCTGAGAATGGCTTCATAGTAGAAGAGTACAGGTGCTGAACTGCCTGCCTGCCTGCCTGCAGTCCAGACCAGACACCAGTTGAAAACATTTGGTGCATCATGAAACAAAAAATATGACAAAGAAGATCTAGAAATGTTGAGCAGCTAGAATCCTCTATCAGGACAACATTCCTCTCCCAAAGGTCCAGGGACTGGTGTCCTCAGTTCTCGGGTGTTTATGGACTGATGTTAAAAGAAGAGAGGATCCTACACAGTGGTAAACATGGCCCTGTCTTGACTTTTTTTTTTTAATTTATTGCTGACATCAAATTCAAAATGAGGTCATATTTTTATTTAAATGGCACACTTATTGAGTTTAAACATTTGATTTCTTTTGTATGTTCTATAGTAAGTAAAATGTGGATTTGAAATTGATGTATTTCAATTGATATTTTACCCAACGCCCCAACATTTTTGGGAATTTGACTTGTATGTAGTAGATTTGTAGTAGTTTTTTTTTTTCTTTTTTTTTTATGATTATCAGTTTAGGACTTGCTGTTATCTTTAATAAAGAACAAAAACAATCATGCCCAGATGACAATCTTTCTTTATATACATGCAACACTTCACACATTCAATTCAGCTTTGAGCCGAACGAGGTCAAGAGATGTAATAAAATGGACCACTGCAGTGTGTAAGTGACTCCAACACAAATAAAAGCACCATGCCTCACTCATTTTGCTCCCCATAAACATCTACAGTTATTTTAAAAATCTGCTGCAGTGGGAGGGGGGAATAAAGCTTCCATGGATTTCAGAGCACAATAGCAGGCGTCCGAATTAGTCCTCTAAATGTCTTTTTTTTTTTTTTTCCTGTTTTACTGGCAGGCTAATTAAGCAGCAACAGATTCCAAAGACTTGTATGTACATAAACAAACTGCAGGGGTTTGATCAGTCTAATTGCTCTTCGAGAGCTGAAATCCAAAGGGATTTGCTGTGTAGAGTTATGAGAGCTGGCATCCAAGAGCTGAATGGTTATTAGTTTCCACTGCGTTTGGTTGGATGAAAACTTGGAACAAAGGTTTTAAGCAAAGGAGTGAGGAAAAATCATTAGATAGCGGTGTCTTTAAAGTTACAATCCACAACGTTTAACGTGCTGGTTTGTTATAATCACAGACTGTATCTAAAAGGTGGATTTAGCCACCATAATGTTGACATCTGGGGCTTCACTGGAGCTAAAAGTGACTTAATTTGAATTAGGGGGTTAAGTGCTAAGTTACAAGTTAATGTTACCAAGCTACATTCATGAACTGCATAGGTGTACAGACGTCTGATACCTGTTAAGTGCTCAGTGCTATGTAACAAACTAACAACGTACTAGAAAGTCACTTAATTGAAGAACAAGTTTCTTGGAGAGGCCAGAACACACAGCAGGCCATATTATTTGTCAAACAGTTCCTTTAGAAATTCTCCAAAACACCATACAGTTTTTATAAGGGTAAAATTGGCTATAGAGACTTGCTCCATGCTGTGAATATGGTTATTTAATTGCTGAAGCTGGTCCTTTTAACTTGGGACACGATGGGGACTGACTCACTTTTGGACCCAGCCTTGAAAGGCCATTACAGGAACTGTAGTTTTTGGCATTTCACAATGGGTTTCATGGGGAGCTAGAGAACAAAAGATATGTTTCTGTCTTTGAAATACATTGTCAGCATCGGGCTGTGTGGCATGCAGGAGATGGACCCAAGTGCAGGACATAAATAGTAGCTTTATTGTTGAGTTCTTGCAGCTTACAAAATAATGTCAGGAACAGGTAATCAGAAACTATACTTCTTTTTGTAAGGGAACAAAGAACAGAAGGAAGACTCAGTGAATATATGCGCACAAGGGAACAGGCAACAGGTGGGAGAGCAGCTGAAACTAATCAAAGGAAAAGAGAAGTATAACTGCACCCAACTAAACAAGATTATCAAAATAAGATAGGAAAAAACTAACACCAAGACCGGGAGTGAGATATGCAAATTTGACACCAGGAACGAAAGGTAAACAAACACAGAGACAAAACAAAAATCCCACATGAGACGCTAAGAATAAAATACAGAAGGCCTGCACTTGTTACACTGACTGTTTTATTAAACCAGATATTGTAGACAATGTCTATCCTCCATCATCAAGGCTTTCTTTGCTAACATGCTAAAGGAATCATTAAAAATGTCTTCATACTTCTCTTTGCACTCATCTACATCACACATGTTGGCCAAGGTGATCAGTTAGAGAAAACGTATCCATTACAAAGATAAATAACAGAAACTCATTTACTTGCTAATGCTAGCTCTTGTTTCACAAATGTTTTAGATGGCAACTGACCTCAGACCAGTGAAAGCTTGTCTAGCACACTGGTCTTCTATCAGGTTCCTATCAGAGACCAGCGGTTTATCCACAATGTACATGCACAAACAACCAGAAAAGGCTGCTGGGCTCATAGCTTCAAGCCACTGTTAACGTTACATGACAGCCCTGGATAGATTCCAGTGTGATCATAGTGAAGCAGAGTTAATCCCACTTCCAGAGACAATAGCCAGCTGCAGCCACAAGATGGCAGCAATTTAAAGAATAGATACAAACAGGTTAGAATATTTATGACAGAATGCTGTTTGAGATGAAAGGAGAGATCACATCTGCTTCAGTATATTTTATGATGACGATTTTTAGATTTCACAAGCACTGCTTGCCTTGCTTGCCCTGATGGGATGTCACTGAATCTTACCTAGTTTGCATGCTGATGGCAGTTTATTACTATACTTTCTTGACTCATGTAACACCATGTTGATCAGAAAAATAATATTAATCTATTGGCAGGACTATGCTAATAAGCAAACTCCACTCAAACCTCGCTCAGACCTTTCAAAACAACTCTGCTCTTTGCCACAGATATGCTTGAAATATGCTTGTTGTTTGGTTGTCATACCTCCCAGTTTGTTTCAGTCTTTTTTTATTTTTCCTTTGTTCTAAACATTTGACTGCCACACATTTAGTATTTAGGCATTAAATCTGTTTGTGACGCTTTCTGGAAAATAACATTCAGCTTTTGTTTCCTAAAAACGGGCAAAGCATGTTAGTGTTTACTTTAACAACTGAAATGGCCCATAAAACAAAAATATTTTTACTGCTTTGTTTGCATACATTTTTTTCAGTTATGTACACTTCATGGCAGATGTAAACCAGTTGAATTGGACAAGAAAACCGCAGCTTTGGTAAATGCAGCAGATACCACAGTGCGGTCAAAGGTAAACTGTTCAGAGAGGAAGAACACCAATAAAAAATTAATAATCCCATTCAGCTGTGCTGTGAATGTGGAATTTAATTAGTGGAGAAGCAGTTATCTGAACTTGATTTGTCTTTGTAAAGAAATAGCAGTCTGAACCAAGCACTGTGAACCGAGCAGGAGTTACTTATCAGTTTGTTACTTGATCTTATAACACTCCATAGCCTGAATCAAAGTTGTGATATGGTTTGCCATATCATATGTTGTTTGAAGGCAAAGTGTCGAGTTCAGATGCTGTAAACCGTTTTGAGATCAGTACAACAGTAAAAACAATAGAAGCTGCAGCTGTCTTTTTTCTGTAAATGAGTGTGTATGTAGCATAATAGTTTCTGACATTTTCTGTTGTTTAGTATCGCATAAGTGTTGAATCACTGTCATTGTGCCTCACGGTGTTTTTACTGTTAAGAGTCCAACAGATCAAATGCCTCACAGCTTTTAAGCAGTTCTGCTTAAAGAAACTATGGGTGTTGATATTAAGGTGGAATTTGGGCCAGTAGACATAATAACAAGCTAACAGTGTATGAGGAGGCATCTCACCATTTGCTGACAGATCACCACACAGCATGAATCTCACTATACCATCAAGACATGAGGATTTACTGGAAGTTCACTAGATATCAAAGAGCAGGTTGCCATGGACCGATTCCTTAATAGAAACAAATAAATTATGGCATGCTTACACATTATATAAGGCTTAGATGGCACCACACTGATGAAGGCTATCCCACCAACAAACCTGGATTCATCTATACTGTTCATCACTGGAAACTTTACGTAGACACAACGAAACAAGCAATGTGGTTTTTGGTTAGTCTAAAATGTTTAAAGGGATATTATGTTTACTATACACTCACACATCACTTTCTTAGGTACACCTCTTCAGTTGCTCGTTAATGCAAATATCTAATCAGCCAATCACATGGCAGTAACTCTATGCATTTAGGCATATAGACATGGCCAGGGATGGCTTGCTGAAGTTCAAACTGAGCATCACGATGAGTAAGAAAGGTGATTTAAGTGACTATGAACACAGTACTGTTGTTGATACGAGATGGGCTGGTCTGAGTGTTTCTGAAACTGCTGATCTACTGGGATTTTCTCGCACAACCATCTCTAGGGTTTACAAAGAGTGGTCCTAAAAAGAGAAAATATCTAATGGTGCCTTTTTGACGCCAGAGGTCAGAGGAGTATGGCCGGACTGACCAACAGTAACTCTATTACCACTCATGATAACTGATAACTCATACACTGATAACTAGGGTACACAGAAGAGCATCTCTGAACACACAACATGTCAAACCTTGAAACAGATGGGCTGCATCAGCAGAAAACCACACCGAGTGCTCCTGTCAGCTAAGAACAAGAAACTGAGGCTGCAGTTCATACATGCTTACTCAAATTGGGTAACAGAAGATTAGAAAACATTGCCTTGTCTTGATTTCTTCTGCAACAGTTGAGTGGTAGTGTCAGAATTTGGTGTAACCGACAAATGGTTCAGGCTGCTGTTGGTGATGTAGTGGTGTGTTGGATATTTAATCACGGCAGCCTACCTGAGAATTGTTGTTGAGCATGTCCATCCCATTATGACCACAATGTAACCATCTTCTCATGGCTACTTCTAGCAAAGCTCAAACCATCTCAGCTGGTTTCTTGAACATAACAATGAGTTCACTGTACCTGTGCATTTAAGCCCTGAGTTTCCCTCTGTTCTTTATCACATTGTTCCTCATAGTAGTGTGTCTCCCTGATCCATGTTTCTTGTTACTCTTAGTTAGATTAGTAGTTCCTGTTTGGCTGACACTTTTGTGTATATATTTTGATATAGAAGTTCCTGTCCCTGATCTAGTTCCATCTCTGGAGTCCTGCATTTGGGTCCAAACCCTGCCTGCCACACTACCACTTCATGACACAAAGTCAGTAAGGGTTTGATACTAGAGCTTGTTTTTCAGAACACTAATTGTAAATCAAAGGGTTTTAAGACTTTTTTTTCCACATCTAAGAAGTCATTTAATCCATTCATTCAAATAACTTCCACAAAACAGGTACTTCCTTTGTACAGACACACACACACATCCATTAAGTCTTTTGGCCTTTCTCAGCAAGAGCCTGACTTTGATGTCTGCCACATCAGACAGGGCCCACGCTTAGAAATCAACAAACTCCACCACTGTCACTTCATTTAGACATTCCTGCAGCTGAGTTACAGCTGGATGATCTCCACACACAATCTCCCTCAGAGAAATGCTTCAACACAACTGCAGGGTCTCTACACTGAGTAGAAACATCGTTGGTGTATAACAAATTGTCTAATAAACAAAGAAATCAAACATAATTAGGGTCATTCCATCACAAATGGGCCAATTTTTTTAGAAGATTTTCAGTTCAGTCATCTCTGATTTGCATAAAAATGTTATGGTCCAAAGGCTGGACATAAAAAATTGACCCAGCCGTTGTACATGAGTGGGCTACAGGGATGAACTTTGTAGCTAGTTCTTTGTACCTCATTTTAACCCCAAATACATTTCTTTAATTATTTAATAAAAATTTAATGTGACACTTGTTTATTGAATTGAGCGCTAGAAGGAATACTTCGAGGACTTCTGACACCCCTTCTGTAAAGGAAGCAGAGTCTGGGGACAAGGGGAATGACTTGCCCATCACTGGGGGTGTGGTCACTGAGGAGTTCCTGAAGCCTGTTCGGGTGTCTTGATTGACAGGCCTCTGCAGTGTCGCATGGAGAGATCTGGGGCGATGCCACTGGATTGGCATACTGGAGTGGTTGTCCCCATCTTCAAAAAGAGGGACCGGAGGGTGTGCTCCAACTAGCAGGAGATCACACTCCTCGGCCTCCCTGGAAAGATCTATGCTCCTCTAAGTCTGAGGCCATGGTTCTCAGCCGGAAAAGGGTGGAGTTCCCACTCTGAGTCAGGAAAGATTTGCTGCCCTAAGTGGAGGAGTGTAAATATCTCAGGGTCTTGTTCACAAGTGAGGGGAGATGGGAGCGGGAGATTGACAGATGGATTGGGGTGTGGCTGCTGTGATGCAGATGCTGCACCGCTCTGTCGTGGTGAAGAGGGAGCTGATCGTGAAAGTGAAGCTGTCGATATACCAACCGATGTGCGTCCCTACCCTCACCTATGGTCACAAGTTTTGGGTAGTGACCGAAAGAACGAGGTCATGGTTACAAGCAGCGAAAATTAGCTTCCTCCAAAGGTTGGCTGGCCTCTCCCTTAGAGATGGCCTTAAGAGCGCAGTTATTCACGAGGGGCTCAGAGTACAGCTGCTACACCTCCACATCAAAAGGAGCCAGTTGAGGTAGTTCAGGCGCTTTTCTAGGATGCCTCCTGGGCTCCTCTTGGGTGAGTGTTTCAACGGCATGGGTGAGGCAAGTCATGGGAGGAAGCCCCGGGATAGACCCAGGACATACTAGAGCGATTCTAACTTTCCGCTGGCCTGGGAATGAATGGACGGATGGACTGACGGGCTGACTTTATTGAAATTTAGGTCACAAGAAATCACTGACAGTATGTGAATGTGAAATCAGTGCTTTTCTAAAATTAACACCATATTTTCCATAAAACCTAGCTTCTTCATCCTCAGTCATTCTGGTGTTTGCCTTTTTTTTTCAAAGAAGAATACTGAGTTGATGATTCTTTTATTTTTCATTTGTCCAGTCTACCAGTAAGCAAAATCTTAAAGTTGTATTTGTGTTTGTTCTGAAAGAACAGCACCCCTTGCTCATAAACAATCAAAGCCTATTTCTTCTCTAGCTGAGCTCTTTGGGATTGTTAATGTTGTGTCTGGTGTGGGGTGTAGTTTGTGTACTGTGGTGTATGGTATTTGGTGGGATTATTTATTCATGATGATCGACCATGGCTGACTAAAAATCTGTAACTAAAGGTTTGAGCTGGACACATAAACACGATGGAACATAAATTAGCTGTGACATTCCCACATGCTGTTAATCTGATGTGATCTCATGTAAATATTTTTAAAATATTGACCGCGTCACTCCAACCTTTCACTGTAATGTTTGCCTGTGTTGGTTTCTCTTCATTGGAACTGAAGCTGCTATTATCTATATTTTTATTCAAATTCCAACATGTTTTGGCGTCTTTTGAGTCACTGTTTGAGCTTTTTTTTTACTCTTTTGTTTGTTTCATCTGCACAGTTTCCAGCAGCAGCAATTTTCTCTGATTATTACGAACACATTTATTAATGTGCATTTGAGGCTGAACTTATTTTTAACTCTTTTAATAATAATAATAATATTGCATCATCAGTAATATTATTTGCATAGTGAGAAATGAGCTATTACAAATACCCAGAGCCTAAAGCAACACAGTCAGTGTTTTGTTCAATCACCAGTCGAAACTTGTGAGATAATTATAAAATAAAGGGAGCAAATCCCCACATTTGAGAAACATGAATAATGAAATCTGGGAGATTTTGCTGCCTTATAACTCATTTGTGAAGTAGCTAATCAATGTAGCAATGGTTTCACCTCTATGGACATTTAG
The DNA here is from genome assembly GCA_024447675.2 of Pterophyllum scalare. Taxonomy (NCBI): domain Eukaryota; kingdom Metazoa; phylum Chordata; class Actinopteri; order Cichliformes; family Cichlidae; genus Pterophyllum; species Pterophyllum scalare. Next base: position 1,710 of record JAMQGT020011401.1, on the reverse strand, counting down.
TATTGGACAGTTAAATTTATAAATTGATGTAGTTTGAATGCTGTGTCCGATAAATGAAGTATGGCATTTCATTCCGGAGTATGGTGCTGACGTATAAAACTGCATGACATAATCTACCAGATGTAAATGTAGTTCCAGGTTTCCTTCCAGATTCTGTTCATAATCTTTTTGGATAGTATTTCCAGGCACATCTAAAGGGCAGAGGGTGGTATTGTTGGCTTCATTAAACAATAACCAGGAAGGAAAAAGGTGGAGTGCCCACTCCACATTGGGAATGAGTTGCTGCCCCAAGAGAAGGAGTTCAAGTCATCTCGGGGTCTTGTCATGAGTGAGGGGTGAGTGGAGCAGGAGATTGACAGACACAGTTTTGCAGATGTTGTGGTTTGCTGTGGTGAAGAGACCTGAGCATGAAAGTGACTTTATTTACTTGTCAGCCTATGGTCATGAGCTGTGAATAGTAACCAATGATAATTGAGCTTCCTTTTGAAGGGTGACTGGATCTCCCTTAAAGATAGGTTGAGGAGCTTGATCGTTCAGGAGAGTCTATGACTTAGAGGCATTACTCCTTCAAATTGAAAAGAGGCAGCTGAGATTGTTTGAGCATCCTAGCAGGATGAGGAGGAAACTCCCAGGCGCGTCCACGACAAACAGGAGAATGGCTCTTGAACGGCTTGGAAACACACTGAGCTCCCTTGAGAAGGGCTGAAAGACGTGGCTAGGTAGAGAGAGACCTGCTTTATGTGCTCTGAAGTGACAGAACACATGAAGTTATAAAGCAGGGCTGCTGAGCACTGAGGTGCATAGTGTGGCATTAACATCAGCACAAAAATTGTTCAACTTCATGGCATGGGTTTTGATGGATGAGCAACTCCTGTAGGTTTAATGTGTAGGTGCCAAAGTGCTTTTGCCCTTATAGTGTATTTTTGCATTCCTTTTACTGATAGAAACACTGTCATGTGCAAATAACAACAAAATGGAGTAGTTTTGCAATGCTGATTATCCTGTTTTGACTTTAAAGTAGGTTTCCTATACTGTATGTAATGATAGTAATTTCAGGCATGCCTTGTTTTTTCATTCTTCTTTTGCTTTATTACATTCCTGTTCACTGTAATTGCAAAAAAAAAATAAATCAAGTTATCTAGTTTAATCTTTATCACACTCACATTTCAGCTAAGTAGTAACTGAGCTTAACTCCGGATATTAATCCAACCTTTTGTTTTTCATCCTTTTCAAATAAAGTAATGTCTGCCTTTTGATGTGAAGTTAAAGAAAGCAGCTTGTTCACCTTCGGATTTTAAGATCCTGTAATTTCACTCTCATTCACTGCTGGAAGTCTTTCAGGTCTGCAGGTCAGTAAAAGACTCTTTCTTCTTTATTTCCTTCCCTCCTTCCTGCGCTGGCATCCCCTCAAAGTCAAGAAGGATGTTGGTCAGTTTTTGCCTGACTGCTGGCTGGTCCATCTCAGTTTTTAACACATGTGAACAACAGTGTTATACAATAGCAGCTGAGTTCCTGCTTTTAAAGTGTTACAGATATTAAAGAATGGTTGCCATCAGAATAACAGACAGAGCTGTAGGCACACAGAAAATCATCTATTTTTAGGTGAGAACCAGCTGTTTTAATGTTTCTTCATCTTTCTAGTTTCTCATCTGCCTCGCAGGTCAGATCATTTTCATTTTCAGTTCTGGTTGGTCAATTATGAAATCTGCA
>JAMQGT020011400.1:0-59562 GCA_024447675.2 Pterophyllum scalare | reverse complement strand
ATAATAAATATAAACTTCCTCGAGTAACTACTCAGCAGAGGAAATTCAACACCTCTTCTAGACTTTAATGTTTATTGAATTTTTATTTTTCACTGGCTTCAGAAGAAATGTTGCATATAGTGACTCTAGTTCTGCAAGATTTATTCAAAATCCTTAAAAGATTTTGTCAAAATTTTCCCAAGTGCTCTTTTTTTTTTTTTTAACATAGCAAGGGATTTTCAATATATCATTTCTAAACATATTAGTTTTCTTTAGAGAGTATAAATTATTTCTGTTTGCACACAAAACTGAATTATTTTAGAATTAAAAATTAAAAAGTCACTATTATTATTATTATCTCCCTGAAAAACTGACAGTTTTCTTAAGCCGTAGCACAAACCACTGCTGTGCAGTGATGTGCTTTAACTTTGTAAAGCTCAAAGCTTTTAAAAATCAAGTTAAAACTGAGGTTTAACTTTCAATTTATGCACAGTATAAAAACTTCAGCGAGAGTTTGAGCTGTCACTTGAGAAAGCATCGTGCCAAAAACAAAATAGATCAGTTTTAGACTTGAGAGAGAGAATTACTGATGCTCACAAAGTAGGAGATGGATATATAAAGTTATCACAGCGCTTCCAGGTGTCAAGAACTGGAGTGAGAAGTATAATCAAGAAATTCAAAGAGAGCCACATGGTACAGAATAAGCCTGGCAGAGGTAGGAAGTGAAAGATTCCAAAGACTCTGGAAAGAAAACTGGTGAGATTTGTGTCTAAGGACCCCAGAACAGCTGCCAAGACACTGGTGAATGACTTAGCCAAGTCAGGAATTGTAGTCTCAAAGAAGACAATCACTAGACCCCAGCACAGGAATGGACTGCAAGGTTGCAGACCAAGAAAAACTCAATATCTGCAGGAGAGATACCTTCAAGCCAGACTGAGGTATGCTAAGGACAACCTGGAGAAAGATTATGGATACTGGAAGCATGTCCTAGAGCTCTTTGCTCACAGAGATACTGCTTATATTTGGAGAAAGAAAGGCGAGGCGTACAACCCAACGAACAGTGTCTCCACAGTTAAACACGGTTGTGGGAGTATTATCTGGGGATACTTCATTTCCCAGTGGAACTGGGAATCTCATCAAGGTGGAAGGAATAAAGAAGAAAAGATGTAAAAAATCTGAAAGAAAACCTCAAGCAAAACTGGGTCTGGGTTGTTGCTTTGTCTTCCAACATGACTACAACTCAAAACAGATGTTGCTGCTGGTGAGGTCCTACCTCCAGATGACCAAAGTGAACATTACGGACTAGCCTGCTTGAAGCCCTGCCTTGAATCCCATTGAAAATCTGTGGGGTGAACTGAAGACCAAGGTCCATCAAATTTGGAGGAGCTTGAGCAATTCCTCAGAGAAGAATAGGTTGGAACTGTCCAGGAGATGTGTGTGACTTGCTGAAAACTGCAACAAACAACGGCAGGTTGTTATAACGCAAAAAGCTGGGTGTTAGCATTGGGGGTCTAATAATTCTGTCCTCATCAGCCTGTCAAAACTTTCAACAGTTTTAACCATCACAGGCCTGTGGTGACCTCCTTTGTTCTGCATGTTCCAACTCATCTATTTAAGTAACTTTAAACCTGTAAAGCCTGAACCATAAAATAATTGCCAGAAAATTCAAATTTTTCAGTGTTTATTGAACTTTCTGACAAAATGAAAATATACATTTGCATATATGAGTTTTATTTCGTCTAATTTTTGCTACATTGATCATTTTTGTGTAATTTATTGCTTACATTTTTATTGTGCAATTTATTCAGGTTTTTCAAGGGGAAAAAATTACACTGATGACTTAGAGGTCCCAAAAACTCACAAAAACTGACGTATCAAATATGATACATACATGGTTAAGTTGCAGTAATGATACAAGTGCTGTTATTAGGATGTATAGATCAGTTTCTTGTGCGTGTTCCCAGGGGAAGAAAGACGTGTGTCAGATCTTCAACAACATCCTGAGGAGGCAGATTGGGACAAGGAACCCCACTGTTGAATATTTCTGTTCCCATCAGGAGGTCCTTTTCATACTGCTGAAAGGGTGAGATAAACACTCAGTGCACATGCTGTACTCAGTCTAATGGCATCTTAACACAATATCTGTGGCTTCTAGCAAAAGGGGGTGACACGTTACTCTGTCTTGTACTGTGTTTGAAGATATGAGACACCCCAGGTTGCTCTGAATTGTGGGATCATGCTGAGGGAGTGCATCCGCCACGAGCCGCTCGCCAAGATAGTTCTTCATTCGGAGCATTTCCACAGTTTCTTCAACTATGTGGAGATGTCCACCTTCGACATCGCTTCTGATGCTTTCGCCACCTTCAAGGTAACTGAATTCTTTCTTTTCTTTGCTCATATGATACACTAGGGTCAGACTGAATTTGGATTGAAGCGACCAACATCTTTCGCGAGTGTCATTTGAATTTCTTTGACATTTTTGTTCCAAGTAGCAGAAGACTTGCCTTGGTGGCCTCAGAATCTCTCCTCTGCTTTTTGCGGATGATGTGGTCCTGTTGGCTTCATCAGGTGGTGGCCTCCAACTTGGAGTGGAACGGTTCCCAGTTGACTGTGAAGTGGATGGATGGATTTTTGTTCCCCACATAATCTTAGAAAAATGAAGGAGTATTTCGAATGAAAACCGACAACTTTCCACTGTCGATCAAGTGAATAAGTCCCCAGTCACACAGGCCTAAAGACCGGACAGTGACCATCTGGCAACCACCTGTCGTGACTTGTGAGGGAAAATGAGTATTCCCCATCCAGTTGCAAGTGGTTGCTGGAAGTTCACGACAGTCACACAAGCTCAGTGAAATCCTTGTTTATTTGGTTTTTTTTAATTTTTTCCCCTTTCCCTAGAAAACCACCTGTCACTAGGGAAAAGTATATATTCCCCGAATGGTTGGCAAAAACCTTGTGATTGCTTTGATCACTGGCATACGATCATAGTTTGAATGAAAGTGACCGACTTGTCTACAAACACTGTTCAGCTGCTCTGAACTGTAGTGAAACTGTGAAAAGTGCAACTCAAACTGGAAATGGGTACCATTTGCCTTCAAAGTAAAAAATTTCCTTAGCAACTGATGGTTGTATTACGTCCAATATGGTGGACAAATTTTGAGAAGCATGTGCTTGATGTCACATGAGCCAAGCCTTAACATTAACTTAATATTAAGTTGTTGTTTTTTTTTTATTAATGATGGTCTATTTATTTATTAATGACTTCACTAACAACTAGAGTTTGACCTGTGCAGATTTCTGAAGGCACAATTGAGCATTTTTATTTTCCATTATGAATAGTGCACCCTAGAGTAATGTGGTCTGCTGACTTTGCGATTGTACAGAAAGTATGCATTTCCTGTTGTTCATTAATGTTTGAATCCATCAATTGAGACGCATTTTTCTTCTGTCTTTGTTCACAGGACCTCTTGACGAGACACAAAGTGCTTGTGGCTGAATTCCTGGAGCAGAACTACGATGCTGTGAGTGCTTTGAATTACAAACACATTTGCATATCTGCAGCTCTCTCCCCCAGAAAAAGTTAGTCTGGGATGATTGCAAGCTGCCACATACATTAATGCATGTTTGCCTTGCTATTTTGAGCCAACATTACCAATATTTAACCATTTCATCGTGACCAAAACCACACACTTAGGTCAGTCACTCAGCTCTGTTTGCAAACACTGTCCATTGCTCTGAATGACTCTATATAAGGAAATGTACACGGATACATAACTAGATCAGGTATCAGTCATTGGCGGTGCTCAGTGGCCCAGTCATGTCACACACAGGCATTCATGAGGCCTTGTGAGAGACTATTCAGAGAGCTGGAAAAGAACTTGGAAGTAAAAAAACTTAAATTTCTAGGAAAACTGCACAACTCCTCTCAATGTCATAACTGCTTTCAGTACAAAGCTCCAGAGGCAGAGGGGCCCCTCTCATGAGCAGAGGCCCCAGGGGTCTCAGCCTGAAGAAACCCACACAAAACTGCCTTTTTACCTGGTATGTGTGCTGATAGATGTTTGTATGCTTCTTTGAAACCTGTCAGGAGATGTCGCTGCAGGCTCAATAGAGTCCCCCCAAAAAACAAAGAAACATCATACTGATTAGATTTTGGTGGTAAATTTATGACCACACACACAGTTCTGTGATATAAACTTGGTGATATATTTTTCAAAATGTTATAATGGCATAATGTAATGGCACTTCAAGTTTTAAAATAAACATCTATTCATACCTCTATTTAATTCCACAGTTCAGAGTCAAAGATGCTAAAATGCATAAAACAAACCCAAAAATTGAAAAAGAAGAGATGTAATGTAATACACATAACATGCTGATTTACTGGAGTCTGGTGTCTAGGGTTTTGGAGGAAGTGGAAGAAAGGGGCTTCTCCCTGTTCACCCATTTCCTCTTTGTCACATGCATTCAGTTTGTGCATGTCCAAGCAGCTTTGGTTATTTTGGATGTAGTGCAGCGGATAAGTGAAACAATCTTTCAAATGTGGATAAAAATGCTGGGAGGTGCACATAAGTTCTTGGTGCCAATTTATTCCTGTGCAGTTCAATGAAATTTATGCTGTTGTTGCATTGCTCAGTGCTCTCACACTCATGTTGTGGAAATTTGATATAAACTGAGGTGCACACAACCAGGTTGCCTTTGTGAGTTTTATGTACCTTCACAAAGAGACCAAACAACCGTACATACAGCATGACAGCAGTCTGCATGCTTTTTGCCAGAGAGATTGTGAGCCTAGAATATTTATAGAGACAAATATCTATCAGCCATGGTCTCAGAATACTTTCGGAACATTGTGTGCAAAAGATAACTCGCACATCAACATGTCTGAAAGATTACATGGAAGCAGAATAAGACAATATAGAGCTTTTCATTAAAGGTCAGCTTGACACAGAAGTAGCAGAATCTCAAAAATGTAAATGAGGGGGAAAAAAAAAAGTAATTTATACAACATGCGTCAGTCACCCAAGCATCTTTTTTCCTATGCCCAAGTGCTTTCTATCTACTGTAACATTCACACTCCATGAAAGCATCAGAGACCAACTCAGAGTTCAGGATCTTTCCCATTGTTACTTTGGCATGCAGGATTGAACCACCAACCTCCTGATTAGTAGGTGACCTGCTCTACCTCCCGAGCTACAGCCACTTGCACGCTCTGTCATTTATTATTATTAGATGACAGAGAGACCAATAACCATAAACTTAAGAGGCAAATGGAAAGGTGTCCTAAACACAGAGGAATGAGAATGGACATGCTAAACCACTGATTCCCAACCCTTTTTTTTTATTTTTTATTTTTTAGAACAATCATTGTGTAGGTCAGTTTGGTAAACTTTGCATTCATATTACAATTTGGAGGGAAACCCCAGCCATGTATCTACTAGATATATATGGAAAAAATATTTTAAATATTAGAATATTTTCTATATAGGTACATATTTCCCAAATCCTTCCATCATTTCAACTGAATCTTACCTGTCACTATTAAGACCATTTTCACGTACTGTTTGCATTAGCCTAGCCATCTTTATTGACTTTTTATACATTACTAAGCTACATATTTTAACCATTACTGACATTTCTTTCCTAAAGCTGTGCATTTTAGCTCAGCTGTTTCTGTCTTTTATCTTGTTTAGTATTATTTTTCAGTCAAATTCAAAATCAGACGTTCTTGCAAATCACTACATTAAACTAGAAGCCAAAAGTCTAAAATTTGATCTCAGACTGTTATGTTTTTCATTTCACTGCAGGTGTTTGCAGACTATGAGAAGCTGCTGCACTCTGAGAACTATGTCACCAAGCGGCAGTCTCTAAAGGTTTGGCTCTGACTCATGTTCATTTAAATTTACACTTAAACTTCACTTTTGTTTTTTTTTTCTTAAGCACAGTAGGCTTTTTTTTAAAATTTTATTTTAAATAAATAAATAATTTGTCATTTTGGTCTAAAATGATCTCCCTTCCAGCTTCTGGGAGAGCTGTTATTGGACAGACATAACTTCACGGTCATGACGCGCTACATCAGCAAGACGGAAAATCTCAAGCTGATGATGAATCTGCTCAGAGACAAGAGTCCCAACATCCAGTTTGAGGCCTTCCACGTCTTCAAGGTAAAAACACACAGCAGAGACATTCAATTTGAAATTTTGAAATGGAGAGCATATTTCTCCCGTATTGGCTTCTCTTCATTGGCTCCCTGTTAAATTCAGAATTGAATTTAACATCTTTCTCTTCACATAGAAAATCTTGAATAATCAGGTCCCATCTTATCTTAAAGACCTCATAATACTGTATTATCCTAACAGAGCACTTCACTCTTAGACTGCCAACTTACTTGTGGTTCTTAGGATAATTAAGAGTAGAATGGGAGGCAGAGCCTTCAGCTTTCAGGCCCCTCTTCTGTGGAACCAGCTCCCAGTTTGGATTCAGGAGACAGACACCCTCTCTATTTTTAAGATTAGGCTTAAAACTTTCCTTTATGATCAAGCTTATAGTTAGGGCTGGATCAGGTGACCCTGAACCCTCACTTAGTTATTGCTACAATAGGCCTAGGCTGCTGGTGGGTTCCCATGATGCACTGAGTGTTTCGTACTCATTCACATCTTTTCACTCTGTTTATACTCCACTCTGCCTTTAATCATTAGTTATTATTAATCTCTGGCTCTCTTCCACAGTGTCTTTTGTCCCGTCTCACTCCCCTCAGCCGTAACCGGTTGCGGCAGATGTTTGCCTCTCCCTGAGCCTGGCTCTGCTGGAGGTTTCTTCCTGTTAAAAGGGAGTTTTTCCTTCCCACTGTCATAGGGGGTTGTTTAAATTGTTGGGTTTTCTCTGTAATTATTGTAGGATCTTTACCTTACAATATAAAGCACATTGAGGTGATTTGGCCCTATGTAAATAAAACTGAATGTAAATGCAAATATATGCAGTATTTAAATGCAGTTAAATTTTCTTTTTGTTCAAGGTGTTCGTAGCAAACCCCAACAAGACGCAGCCCATCATCGACATCCTGCTCAAGAACCAGACCAAACTCATCGACTTCTTGAGCAATTTCCAGAAGGACCGCACAGATGACGATCAGTTCAACGACGAGAAGACCTACCTTATCAAACAGATCAGGGATCTGAAGAAACCGGCTTCCTAAAGAAGCATCCCTTCCTGCCCTCTACTTCAACTTTCTATCAATAGGAAGACATAGAAAAAAAACACATTAACAATAATGGCTACTCTATTTAAAAGAAAATTCTTTTGAGACATTATTTGTCTTTTTTTTTCTTGTCTTTGTCAGTTCATTAAAAACTTGTGAAGAGTAGTTTTTAATCACTGATCTTTCTTTTGTAAATTTTTGTTTTTCATGACTTTTTTTTTTTTTTAAATTTCATCTGTAGCATGTAGTGCCACAACTCATGGTGTTGGAGGCAGCTGATTTGCTTTGTTGGGGAGAACCAGGGGTTAAAGCAGTGGCCGAGCATTTTCTTTAATCTTATCAGCTTTTGCAGATGCTCCGTTAGCCTCTGCTTACAAGTTAATTTGTAAATATTTAAAGGAAGTAGCTGCAAATCAGAATTTTTTTTCTTTTTTTTTGGAGGTGTGTGGTGGGGATGTCAATATGTTTGGTTAGGTCCAGGTGAAATATATTTTACAGTGAGAACATCTTCACATCGTTATTGCTCAAAGCTTTTTTTTCTTTTAGCCAAATGAAAAACTCTACAAGAATATATTGGGTTTATTCTTGAGTTCATGAAGTCATGAATTTATGAACAAAAATGTAATATGTTCTTTCAGATGAGTAAATTCAAAATTTCTTTGAAAATAATATGACCTCTGCCCTTAAATCTACAGTGGCCCCGATGCTCCATCACAGTTTCCATCTGGTAGCCTAATAACTTATTTGTGTGGCAACAAATCGATGATTATTAAATAATCCAAAAGGCCAGCATCACTTCAGGGTTTCCCACCAAGATGGAAAAAGTCGTCTTCCTCGCTTACTTTTCCGCAACACGCAGCGCTCGGTGATGACGGCAGCATTGCCGGTGTGAAGGCTGAACTCACCTGCGTCATTCTAAATTACTCCAACTTCTTGAGAAAGAACCGATTTCAGTTCGATTTCACTGCTGGCTCAAAACAAAAATCTTAAGAATGAAGGGAAAAAAAAGTAACTGACACCATTTTGATCACTGGTTCTCTTTGCTGGTGGCTCATAGCACTTTCTGTATGATTTTTTTTTTTTAACGATTCAAGATTCAATTTTTAAAAAAAAAAAAAGCTGATCACTGTTTTCACACTGCTTGATGGTATGTTTTTTTATATATATATGTAGTTTCATTTCTCATGTACAGTTTTTGGTTTGAGTGCCATTGTGAGTGCGAACATTGATCGTTAGGAGGCACTTTGCTGTGTGGAGGAGAGAGCTGTCTGTTTTTGTTTCACTCCCTTTTCTTTCTGTACTGTAACAGATGTTTTGCTCTGGTTTGGATCTGACGTTGGTATCGGAAAGGAAGAAAAGATTCAGAGGTGCCTTTTTTTTTTTTTTGCTTTTTGGTGTTTTCCTTCACTTTACTCTTCTTTTTGTATTTGCAGTATCTTTATAGGGGGAGCTTAATTATTCTGTTGATGAAAATATGCTCTGATAGAACATATTTGTTGTGATTAAGCAGTGAACCTCTTAACTCACTATATCCGAGTTACTTTGTCGTTTGAAACCTTTTAAACTCTTTGCAGCTTATCAAGCTGCTGTTGCCATAGTTTGTTGGAAAAAGTAGAGCTGACCCAACATGTGAAGTGCAAACTCGGTGGGAAACACAGCGAGGCCAAAGCTGACCTGCAGCAGGATTCAGTGGTTAAACGTAACTGTGAAAAAATAAAAATCCACATTTAGTTCAAACAGACTCAGCAGAATCAGTTAAGTTTAAAACAGCTTTGATTTTTTTTTTTTTTTTTGACTTAAATCGATTTACAAAAAGATTCCAAGACTAAAGTTTGGAAAATTTTGAATTTATTTCCCAGTTGATATTTGATGAGCATTCACAGAAATTTTAAAACAAACCTGAAACGGAGTCGTGATAAATCTCCCAAGTAAAGCCTAACCCTTCATCTTGAATGATTAAAAACAGTGAGTTTAAATGGAAGACTTAAACACATTAAAGGCTGTTCTGTTTTTACTTTTCATCTGGGATCAAAGAAAAATTTAAAAAATAGTTCTCCGTGCTTTGTCTTTCTGGATGACAAAACCAATACCAGCCATTTAAGATGCCATAGGTTGTGACAAGTAAATCCTGATATAACATGAAATGCAAATGTAAGCCAACCAGCTTCACATCAGACTTGAGCCAAATACTACTTGTTTGATGCCTGTTTTACAACTATGAGCAACTTTTGTCAAGTAAAATTAAACATCACCTTCCTGGTGTCCTCTGAAAGCAGCGACCTTGTTTTCCACTTTGATGCTGCTTGTACAACATTCAAAACAAATTAAAAAAGAAAAAGATGGGAATGCATGCTTGGCCTGTGTGTGTTCATTTGTCACATGTTCACAGGCAGATTGGGTATATATTTACAGATGCCAATCATCTGCTGAGACTCGTATTTTCCAGATCATGCCGAGTGGCTCCACAGCCTCTTGTTGTCTTCCTGTAATTTGGACTCAAGTTACAAAAACACTGACAGTTTGTTACTGTACCTGCAGGAGGAAAAAAAATGTACCGGGTGCTTTCGTGCAGAAAATTAAAGCTGAAACTTAACAAGGTTCCTCAACACTGTGAATAAATACATTAATTTAAAAATGACAAAGTAAAGCTGAATTCCTTCTCATGCTCCAACAGCAAATCTTCCTGTTAAAGCGAGCACCCTTTCTCTCTGCTCTCCAGAATATGTTTTTCATTTTCTTTCAAGCAGAATCTACACACTGAACACATTTCACTTTAGTGCATTTTGCTTCCATCCAGATGGCATTCAAAAGAATAAAAGTCTCAAAAACATCTTTCAAACACTCACAGCAGCTGCCTTCAAAATAAAAGCATCAATTCTTTTAAACCGCCCTCTACCTTGAACACCACCCTGGACAAACAAGAGCGACATATATTTAAACCATACACATTTTCATTGTTTATATTTTTATAATGAGCTACTCCCCACTTGTTTCAAAAACTGCAAAAAAATCTACACATCACAGTTTATATTACTATTTAAAATATATTTTGTATTATTTTTTTCTTTTTACACATTTAAAATTGTCCATAGGTTCTGTACTTTTTTAAAAATCTTTGATGCATCCATCCAGCCACTTTCAACGATGTCCCTTAGAGGTCACTGCATTGGATTAATTTTTGTTTTAATCCCTCCACCCACATGATGACTGGACTTGTAAAAGACACAGATGAGTGAAATTACACATGGCACAGATTTGATACTCCAGAAGGACAACACTTAGCTGTATTTATACAGCTGTGAAAGATCAAATCTGTGGCACGTCAACTCAAAAATGTGGTTGTGTGGGTTTTCTGGGACATGGATCTATCCATGAATCCATCGACGGTCCACGTTCAGCTGGCAGTGGGTGATCCGCAGGACCTGTTGGTGCACAGCTTCTTGTTGCTGAGGCTCTCATTCTCAGTCTGTCTGCTGTGCTTTCCAACACAACCATCTGCAATAAGAGACACTGCAGTTAAAACACTGGACGCTTTTTTAGAATGAGGAAAATTAGCTGATTTTTACTCCTTTTTCTAATTTATCTGTCGAGATTATGCTTTTTTTTCATAGGATATCACTTACTGGCAAGGTGGGAGGGCAGCACTGAGGAAACCAAAGGGCTTCTTTGCCACTGTGAGGACAGATAAATGTCAGATTCTTTAAGGACAAGTTGGCCTTATCTTCAAGAAGCAAGACATCCGAAAGCTGCTGAGTCAGAGATCTCCTTATGCACCAGAATAAATTAAAATATATCTCCCTTCTCAACATATTCTTTCAACCAAGTCTACTGCACGTTTGCTGAAGAAATGACCTCTTTCAATAGCCTGGACTTGACTGCAGCTGGAGTAATGTATACACCGATGGAGTATAAAAAAGAAACTAGAGGGAACAAAAAAGAAGCACATAATCTACTCACTATGAACTTGCTGATGTTCTTCAGGCTGCTGAATTGCAGGTAGGAAATGTCTCCCTTATCTTTGTCCCTGTCCTGATCTGAGGTGTATATGTGTGTGATGCCAGCACCTCTGATCAGAGGGACGCACTCATCACATGGACATTTAGTTACAAAAAGCATGGTGGGCTCCTCCGGTTTGATGTCTCGTGTCCTGAAAGCATCAGGAGGAACGCCTATCAAGCAATGATCAACACAGATTTTCTGCATTCATCTGCATCCATCTCTAGCATGTTCTGACCTGAAGGTGAGGGCGTTCTGTTCTGCATGGACAATGTATCTGTATTTGCGTCTCTGACGGTCCTCCTGTTTGTTGTCCATCTGAGGGTACTCAGCGTACTGCGAACCTGCGGGGTAAGCGTTGCTACCCACAGCCCACCAGGTACAGACGCCCTGTTCCGTTACAGCCAGCCTGCAGAGGAGATTTCAAAATGCTACTTTAACAACATCAGCGTGTGTTACATCTACTTGTAGGACTCCTGATGAGAAATAACACATATAAAAAGCCTGTAACTGGTTGAAAACCAGCAGGGAGGGTGTGACCAGCTCCATAACTGCAAAGGAAGCAAAGAAAGAATTCCCTAAAAACAATGCACTAAATACAACATTTGCACAGGGAACTCTGTTAGCAGTACAAACTCAGCTTCCAACAAGATTCCCAAGCACCTCGCCACCATCTTAGCTCCGCTTGTGGGTAACACACCCAATCACACTGAAAAGGATTTCTACAGACAGAAGCATGGATGTGCCATGGGCTCCCCAGTGTTAGCCATTGTAGTGCAGTGAGGTGTGCTTGGACATCTGCATTGGAGAAACCAAACAGCCTCTTCACAAATGCATGGCACAACATAGAGGGGCCAGCTCGACAGGACGAGACCCAGCTGTACTTCTGCATCTAAAGGGCACTCTTCGAGGATGCCAGTGTTCACATTTTGGACCGGAAAGACAGATGGTTTGAAAGAGGAGTTAAAGAAGCCACCTATGACCACTGTGAACAACCATCACTGAACAGAGGAGGTGGATTACGACACCAACTATCAGCCACCTACAATGCAGTTTTGAGATTCCTTCCCAGGTGCCTCAACCCCCAGCTCACCTTACTCAAGAGGTCACATGGGGGGGGGGCAAGGTCTCACAGTAGTTTCACCTGAAACCCCTGGTGGTAATGACCCTTTCTATAAGTTGACAATGCACACAATACCTCTAAGAATCAGTTTTCTAAGTTACCAGTTGTTTTTTGTCAGTTTTTGACCAATAAATCATTAAGTTGACCTTGAAGACCTCAGTGGACATAGCCAAATTTTAATGGCTTGTTAACATGACCCCACTCTACACCCCTACAAAATTTGATCAAAACTTTTCAAGCTATCGTGTTTACAAACTGAATAACACGCATGGATGCAGACACTATCAACAACATAAGCTCCTTGGCGGTGGTAATAAGGGGGAACTCAAGACTTTTGTACCACTTTAATAAATATTTTTATGGCATAACAATAGTTGCTATCACTGTCCAGAGAGAACACCCACTACTGAGGAAGGTGTTTGAATTTATTATGGGCTCATCATCATGCCATGGAAGCTGACTAGAAGGATTTGTCATAAGCTGTTTACTTGAAGCAGCACACTGCATCCACCCACACTGAAAACATAAATGTTTTAATACAATCATCCCATAAATGGATTTATTTAATCCCATTTTGAGCAGACCAAAAAACATCCCTCAATATGATGCTGATGCTGATGCTATTAGTTTTTGACCATTTGTCACTCTGTAACCTTCACAGAGAGTCTCAAAAGCTACCTGAACCAGCCAACAGACATACTAATATTTTTCTCTTGAGATTAATTAATAAGTCAAATCAAATCGTAAGGAAGATAGCTGAGCTCACCGACTGTCCTTTGGCCCAGATAACAGCACCCACACCCACTTTAGGATCCTCTGAAATGAAAACAACAGTTATGCAAGTAAGAAGCCAGAAACAAATGGCAAACTGTTGACAGAAACTTTGTTAGAAATGATCACCTGAATAAGAATATAGTATGCTATATGTACATATTTGTGTGTGTGTGTGTGTGTCCCCGCCAACCGGTTGCGGCAGATGGCTGCCCCTCCCTGAATCTGGTTTCTTCCTGTTAAAAGGGAGTTTTTCCTTCCCACTGTCACCAAGTGCTTGCTCATAGGGGGTTGTTTGACTGTTGGGTTTTCTCTGTAATTATTGCAGGGTCTTTACCTTACAATATAAAGTGCGCCTTGGGGCTACTGTTTGTTGTGATTTGGCGCTATATATAAAGCTGAATTGAAACTGAATTGAGTTGAATATGAATTACTCTACAAATAACCAAACACACCTGTCCTGTAGGCCAGCAGCCTGGCCTGGATCATGCAGTGACGAGCCACTTCTTGGGGCACTTCTTCACAACAAGGAAGTGATGATGAGGAGTCTTCCCTAGGTCACAGAAAAGACACAATCAAACAACTGTTGAGTACACGAGCACGAAGATGCCCATTCTCAAAAATGAATGAAAACAGATGAACTTGATAGTGTCTAACCTGTAGAAACCATAGTGTTGCTGCGGCACCCCAGCAGCCACTGCAGCTAAAACTTCCACCAGCTCCCTCATGTTGTTTCTCAGGCTGGAGAAGTAAGGCTCCACACAGAAATTCTCCAGGCCCATGTGCATCAGGATCTCCTGATGCTGCTGAGACGTACCAACCAGGAATTGTCTGGAGAAATCTCTGAAGTATCTTGTGCGTTCTCTGGGGAAAAAATAAAAAACAGAATATTTCTTTTAAATGAGCTGAAAATCCAACTTTGGTCTTCCAGCATTTTCACAATTTGAGCTTGTTTAACTCAACAAAATGTCTCCAAATAACATCTTAGTACTGCTTGACTGCCAAAATTAAAGATGAAAGAGGTTCTCTAATTACTACTGCAAAATAATCTTTAAATTGTGGCTCGCGTACAGCTTTTCCTGCCCTTGATGGTTGGAGTCTGACCAGAGGTTAAACTGGGATGTAACAGTGTTCCAGCACCTTTAATTAATAAGCAAAAGGGAAAAAAATGTGCTGGGTAGTTTCACACATAATCACATCATTCTAAATATCTACTTGCCAAACCCCACTTCAATCTCTGAGTCTTACCAAACCTATGCCAGGACTGTCAGGAAAGCAATAACCATCTTATGATGGCTGTATTCACAACCAAATAATTTGGTTATATTCATTCCCCCCTCCACACTCACATAAATCAGATACAGATTTTAGGGTTCCCTTTTCCACATCATTCTCACATTTAAGTTAATTCTGCAATCACTACATAGCAAACACTTGGTTTATTTTAGTTAATTTGGTTAACTCTTTTGACACTGTTTTGTACATGATGGCATAAACATTTGGGTTACACTGTTTGACACTGATTTATGTAAGCTTTATCTTTCTCTTTTCTTGAGTTACCCATCTGCTGCTTCAGGCTCTGTGTGTGCTCACATAAAAAAAAAGGGTCAAATGACAGGCCATGCTCCCTGTGAGTGCCACCTACTCCAATCAGAGATGCTATCAGATGATGATTAAAATCTATAAAGAAAATTTAAAAAAATAACAGTAAAATGCAACATTGTTGCAAATAAGACAGGAGATTAATGCTGCAGAAACTTGTTAATCTTGGGATTTATCACACAGAGCAGTATAATAAACTTTTTTAACTTGAGTTGATTATTTTAGTGCTGAATACGCTCTCAGTGCTGGTCAGTTTGTCAGCAGATAAAAGTGAAATTTTACTGACTGAACAGGTATTCTTGGTGTGTGTGTCCCAGTAGCTGCAATACCTGCAGTGTAATGCTGACTTAGCAGCAGATTAGGATCAACTATAAAAAATTTCTACAGTTTCTGCAACACCAACTGAATACGTGCGTGTAGCTGTCCTCTTTTATGGGCCCACTTAATTTCTTAAAATAGCCTATTTTTATGCATTTTTGATATAATATTTGTCTTTTTGGTGTGTAATAGAACCCACATTTTGAAAATTACACCTTTATCCTTTTCTTTTCTTTTTTTTTTTAGATTTTTTTGGGCCTTTTTGGGCTTGATACAGTTCTTTAGTAGAGATAGACAGGAAAGCGGGGAGGAGAAACACAGGAAGACACGTGGCAAATGGCGACAGGCTGAGAATCGAACCTGCCAAGCGGCATACATGGTTGCCTGTTCATGCCCTGAGCTATCCTGGCGCCCCACATTTATCCTTTTCATATCTAAAAAGAAACAGCAGTATCTCCATATGCAAGATGACACAAATAGACTGAGAGTCAGTTGCCTTGCCTTCAAAATTGTAGATTTTTTTTTTTTGTGTGTGTGTGTTGAGCACCTGCTCGGCTATAATCCAAAACGTACCAGCCAACTGAAAGTAACTTATTAAAATGAGTTTGGAAAGCCTGAGATTTCATCACCAAGCTTAAAAGTGCTACAGCAGCAATAAAAGCAGGTACTGTAAGTGCTGTAGGGTACCTGTTGAAGAGCTCCTGTGTGTTCTGCTCTGGGTCATCATCAGTGATCCTCTCCATGAAGTCACAATCTCTGGACGTTTCGCTGACAAACTGCGCCAGGCCTGGTGCCAATGGCTGCAGCAGCACGCAGATGTGTGGACGGCTGTTGGACTTCAGCTTCTCTGTTGCCACAGCATCCAGTAAAGCCTCCTCCGAGATGGAGTGAGCTGGACTGTAGGAGCTTGAATGGTTTGTAGAGGCGGACTTCAGCATGCTGATCTCAGGGTCCCCGGGCCAGAAGGAGATCTGACTGACTCCAGCTGCAGGAGAGCAAACAGCACCATCGCTCTTTATCCATCTTAGCCAACTTTGCCCAGGAATGAGAGAACATGAGTCCAAAGTTCAGCAAACTGCTGATGTAGCTTAATGCCCAACATTCAGTTTCATAATGGTGTTAATTAAGTTTATGACAGTATGGAAAAACCTGTATGACATATTCAGTCGCTCCATTACTACACTCATAATAAATCCATAAATATATAATTAGGGTATCAAAGTCTCTTCTAAGTGGGAAGA
Organism: Pterophyllum scalare; assembly: GCA_024447675.2. Taxonomy (NCBI): domain Eukaryota; kingdom Metazoa; phylum Chordata; class Actinopteri; order Cichliformes; family Cichlidae; genus Pterophyllum; species Pterophyllum scalare. Next base: position 43,334 of record JAMQGT020011400.1, on the reverse strand, counting down.
GAAAACAGAATAAGTGTGTTCACTTCAATGTGCCATTCCTTGAATATGGAAATCAACGAGTTACTGTCTGATCACAAAGACGCGCTCACACGACTTCTAAAACAGGTGCCTGTAAAAGTAAACGGAAGTAAATGAAAGAAGGTGGGTGCCGTCTATTGTGCTGTCACCAGTTACCAGGAATGTGGCAGTTATTCTGACTACAGCTGAGGTCGTGGCCTAAAGTGACAGGTGTGTGAGTGTGTGTGTCATGCAATCATAATTAGTTATAACTGGAGGTGCCAAATGTCTTCACAAGTTACAATTTTTTTTCTCGCTTATAATGCAGGTGCTAACTAAATAAAGCTTTAATTTTGCACCCCCAAAACAAAAATTGCTGCACAAAAGAAACCATTTCTTAGTAACTAACAAGTTAGTTAAAAAAAATAATTAGTGGCATTAATCTAAAGTACGTAGTTCTCACTAATCAAAACCTTCTCCTTTTTGACTGAGTGACAAAGAAGTACACTCCTCCTGTGTGTTCTTTTTAGGCCCTTTCTGGTCTGTCTACTCAGCTCTGCATTGCGCCTCCTCTCCTCACCGTTGATGATCATCTTTAGGCACGTAGCGCAGGGTCTCCTCGAAAAGTACAGCTGACAGTCAGCCAGGCGGGCACCGTGCTGGATGATGGCTGCCTGTCCTGCATGGAGCTCAGCTCCTGAACAGTAAAGTCCCACCACTTTGCTTTCCCGCACTACCACCAGACCCATCCCATGGAGCTGAAACACAGCAGATTCATAGCTATTAATATTACACACAGGTACTAGTAGAGTGCCTCACTGTGGTGTATAATACATGTATAGTAGATGGAGAAGAAATGTCCCCCCAGACCTCTTTTGTTCGTTTGTTTTTCAAACTGACCTGACTATTGTCATCCTCCTCTGGTCGCTGCTGAGGGAATAACTCCATCCATAAACTTAGCAAGGTGAAAACGTTTACCTTTGACAGCCGGGGGCCATGACCTGGAGCAGAGACAAAAACAGAATGCTTCCCTGAAAAGCTGCAATCACACAGGCTGGTGTGAGAACGTAGACTGTGAAGGTGAGTGGTTACTAATGTTTTCGTGGTTTAAAGACTCCACCAAAGTTATCTTGGCCTGTTTTGATGTTTTGCAGTAATATTGAGCAGCATAAGCGGACTCAGTTGAGATTGTGTACAAAAGTAAACTATTTATTTTAAATATATACAATGGCAGATATCTACTGATTGAGGATGGGCACTTCCTACACGTCTCGATAATGATTATGGGGAAACTGTGAAGATCAATGCATGCAGGATTTTATAATGTCAAAAAAAGGTTGTCAACCATGGCCGATGTATGATGATTCTCTACTAAACTGCCTCTTATAAAGCTGCGGTTTTATGGCATGACAGAACAGAAAGCTACGAAGCTAAACAAATACTGCATGAAAGTCTTCTTCCACCTTGCTCACCTTGTATTTTGCTGTCAGTTTGGGTGCTGCTGTCTCTTATTTCTCGACTTGGGTTGGACTCGCCCGGTTCGGCACGGTTCCATGTCTGGGTTCCTTCCATTCAATCTGACAGCTGGATAACACAATATTATCTTTCGTCCCGGCGTTCAGCAAAAGACCGAGGTGAAGCTTTTTTTAACCTTTCCACTGTGTCAAGTTGGACCTGTACACCAATGCTTATTTCAGCCGAAGCTTTCAAAATAAAACCCTTAAAAGAAAACTATCCGGTAAATAAAGTTGCACCAATTTTTTTTTTTAAATCCAGGAATGAATCTTAATTTGCAGTTTCACAATCATTTATTTTCTTTGCCGACTTCGTAAAGTCATGCTAAAATCCCCTTAGCTACGGTAACCCTTAGCAAACAGCGATGTTTCACAGACAGGCTGTACTAATGTTGCTAGCATAAACTCGCGTTTTTCGGTACAAAAATCCCTAGCTTAACATTGTACAGTTAACACATACTTGGTTGAATGTTAATTCACGTATTTTTTATCATAAACTGGAACAGCTACCCTTTTATTTTAAAGGAGAGTGGGCCTTACTCCTGCGACCTCGCTAATGGACGATTTCTTGACAGTTCCGGATTACTTCCGCAAATATTTCCTGACGTTGTCGATGGGCGGAGCCAACGGTTCGGCAGGCCGCAGGTATGAATCATCTCAACCGCTGCCCTGACATGAATGACATGTTTAACTTTATATAAGCCATTTTTATTCACAAATGGGATAAATAATTCGCTCAATTTACCCCCCTTTTATATAACTGCTCTAAAGTCTTTGTCCATAAAAAGATAACTGTTTGTTTACAATAGCTTAGACAAATAAAAACTACATTTCATAGACATAATGTTGAGTAATAGTTACACAAGAAAAAAAACAGGCATTACAAGTCAACAAATTAAATTTAGAGAATATTTATTTCTTCACAGAAATATGAGATCCCCATAACTCAATTTTAAAAAAGTAAGATAACACAGTATGTCTCTGGTATGCAACCGCAATAGAACAATGGAGACACCAAATACTGCAATGCTGTAGTTAAGCATGTTCCTAGTGGTTTTATAAACTTCTCCTAAATTTTGAAAGCATTAGAAAATGCATATATACACACATTTTTTTTTGCCTCAATACAATATGCACATCAATTTTACCCTTCCAGTTAGCTTTTCTTCATAAAAAAAAAAGTTCATAAAAAAACAAGAAGAAACTGTAAACCTAGACCTTATTTCCCCAAAGCAATTCCACAAAAGCCCTGAATGCCCTGAACAGAAACCTAGCAAGGAAATAGAAACTGATCTCACATTTGATTTACTGGCATCTGGCAGATGACCTGGACAATAACATGCTGTTATATAACGCCCAGTGATGCAGCAGAAAACAAAGGCTAAGACCCACAGGGAGTTTTTGGTCACCAGAACACAAAGCATACAGAATTAAAACAAACAAACCAACCAAAAAAAAACTCAGTGCTTCAAAGCATTCTTATTGCTTTAATTTGCAATGCCATTTGCAATTTCTGCCCTATCTGCAGAAAAGCCTGCAGAAATTGTGATGAAATGCTACTAGATTTGTCAATTTGTGTATTTTGAACTTGTAATGAAGAAACCTGAGCAAGCATCCATAGTACAATATGCCTTAGATACAATTTACACATTTTACTTTCAATGGTAGGAAAAAGCAGCTTTCTTAGTTTTATCTATTCCACATGATTTTAAATAAGCTAAAAAGAAAAGACTCTGCCAAATCATACATGCGGAGATACCCACTGTGGCGACCCCTTGAGAATAAGGGAGCAGTCGAAAGTAGCTTTATTAGTGCCATGGAGTTTTGAACTCCTCAAAATGTACAAAGGGAACAATTACCAAGCAAGTGACCAATAACAAACCACAGTATGATCTGGATCAGCAGTGTATGTCATGTACATGTATGGGACAGAGTTTCTCTTTATCAATCAAGTGCTTTAAGAGTTACATACTAAGAGCTGCTGTTCCCTGAATAACAAATTAGAACTTGACTGATACAGGATTTTTAAGACAGTGCCAATATTTGGTGATTTTAAATCTGATATATCTGCCAATATTTTCTTTCTTGTTGACACAAGAGGAGGGCAGGAGGGCATCTCTCCCATCTCCTCTTTACTTTTTTAGATTTTGTTTATAAATGCTGATACTGACAGATTGCCAGTTAGCCAATAATATCAGCTCACCAACAAATTGGGCTCTATTGCAACATGACAATACAATACAGTGGTATTAGCGCCTGTCTAAGTCAGTTACCAGAGTGTTTTTAAAAGAATATCTCTTTAGATTTCGTCAACAGTAGACTATTTCTTTCAGATCTTTGGTCTCCCATGTGAACTTTTCCCGAAAGTAAATGAACAATGCAAGCACTGTTTGAGAAAAACAAAGAAAATTTCAAGTATACATATCACATATAAAGAACAGAACACAATTTGACAGAAAAGGCGCCATGGGTTTGGCCAAAGTGCTCATTTCAGATCCACAGATAAAGCAGCTTAAATTCCAGTTTAAGCATCTTGTGAATAATGTTGTTTATGTGCTTCTTTAAATATATAAATAAGTATTTCAACAAAGGGCCTCCTCTTTTGCCATGAGCTGGAGCAACAGGAATGTGAAGACTGAAATAGTCCTTGCAGTGTTGCATTTTGCTGCTGTACATGCAGCACAACCAAATCCCCTTGGTCAGAAGTTTATTTTTAGGCTGTAGGAACTTAAAAGTACCACTCAGTTCTTGAAGGCTCCGCAGCGGCTAGCTTTGCTGATAAACTCCTTGAGCATTGCTCCGTCGACCTGCCAGAAGGCTTCGGTCTGAGTCACCTGAGTCAAGTGGTTTATACAAAACCTGAAACAAAACTCTTCCAGGTCCTGCAAAGGTAAACAATAGATAAACAATAAAGAGATTAGATTGGAATGTCATTTAAGATACTTAACATTATAATGTTTATTTTACAAGGTGTTAGTCCACATAGTCCCTGACATTTTTCCTTGGCTGCTGTATCACAGGACAGTATGGCATGCTGTGAGAAAATAACAAATCTGTGAGAGTAGGATAAACCATTTAGAGCTACTCTCAAATATTCAACTCTTCAGATACTGGTTTGTTGTGTTTTGGATTTTGGGATTCAGACAATAGCATCAATTTATTTCTGAGCAGCAGGTTGGTGAGCTGGTTAGCACTGCTGCCACACAGCAAGGAAGCCCTGGGTTCAAATCCACCATCTGGTTGGTGTGGAGTTCTTCCCATGTCTGTGTGGGTTCTCTCCGGGTGCTCTGGCTTCCTCTCACAGTCCAAAGACATGCAGTTACTGGGGTTAGGTTAATTGGTGAGTCTAAATTGTCCATAGGTGTAAATGGTTGTCTCTCTCTCTCTCTCTCTCTCTCGTTAACCCTGCAACAGACTGGTGACCTGTCCAGGGTGTACCCTGCCTCTTGCCTCCGATAGGCACTAGCCGCCCCCTCCCCTGTGACCCCAGATTGGCTAAGTGGAAGAGGATGGATGGATCTGTAGCTTAAGGCTCAGCACACTAGACTAAAAACAGGACGTCAGCCTCCTGCAACTAGGGGAAACACAAAAACGGTGGCTGTAGTGAATTTTTTCAGCGACTGACTGCAAGTAGTTGCTGTGACCAACTGGTGTGTCACCTAATAACTGGACAACCGGAGGTTGGCCGTGAAAAAAAACCTCAATCTCTGGGCAACCACCTTCAATCCTAGAATGACCGCATTGCCTGGTGGGAGGCGATCTGTTTCCAATTGCAGTCTGGCTCAGACTGACTGCAGTCACTCTCAGACAGATTGGCGAAGCTTTGCAAATAACTACCGTCTAATATCTAAACACAGACAGATTGCCAACATGTTGCAATCAATCTAAGTTTTGGTCGTGCTGCAGCCTCCACCACTGTTTTTCCTGCTGTGACTGTAGCCTTAAGCTGAAAGATTCTGCCTGCTGAGGTTCTTTGTATTTTAGGCTGCATCTTTAAAAAATGTGAAAATATTTACCACCTCTGCTTGTCCACCTGACAAACCTGTTTATAACTGTACCTCTGCATCATATCGTATGGCTGCAGACAGTAGGGTGAAGGCATTTTCCACAGTGATTCCTCTCTTGATGATCTCCTGACACAGACGTTTCAGGCGGTTTTCACAATAAGAGGTGGCCAGGTCCAACAGGCCTGCAGCCAACACATAAACACACACAGTGCTGAAACACAGACCTCTACATACTCTGAGAACATATTTAACAATTGCTCACATACTAACCAATGGCATCCTCAGGCGAAAGGTCAACAGTGTCCGTGTAGAGAAACTGCAGGAAGGACCTGTAGACGGGATAAGAGAACTGGCCGATCTCTATCACGTCCTGCTGATCCTCCGTCCACTGGGAGCGAAACATTGAACGGAAATGCTCACACCTAGCCGCGATAAAATACATTTATTTACAATGTGCACAGGGCTGATTAAAATGTCTTACATGATGAAAGCTTTACATGTTAAGAACTAGCAACAAAATGGGTGAAAATTTAAATCAGAGCCTGCTTCAACTGCATGGAAACAAAGCACAACTACCAAATGCATCATGACTAGTTTTTATTTACAGCTATAATAATAAAAACACACACCTGATCTTCAGCACAGCTTTGTGAACGTGGATGTATTTGCCGTCAACACTGAACTTGAGGTCAGCCGTTTCTGGGCTGTCGAACTCTTTCCTCAGAGCCTCTGCAACTGTCAGGAAGTCATCGTGCGCTAGAAAAAAGAAGAAGAAAGATTTCACTACTTACACTGCTCTCATTTTTACACTGATAAGGTATATCTTCTTATTCCACAGAGGAGTGACGGCCTCTCCTTTTCTCACCCATAGACATGAGGCGCCACATGACCGGTGGCGTAGCGAAGCAGGCGAAGACGTCGTCGGTGTTGGTGAGGTGCGTGAGGTGCGGCAGGACAATGGACTGGCCCCGGCACTGACCCCACATATAAACCTGGAAGTTGAGGGAAGTGATCCTGTTTTTTTTTTTTTGTTTACATAAAAGGAATGTTTACATGTCATAGTAGGAGAAGCACCAAATAAAATGATTAATGGCAGAATTCCAGAAACCCAAGCATTACAAAGTTGCGCGTCACAGAATGACGAGCGATATACCTGCCCACTTTGGGTCTTGGCTGCTGACGTATGTGCTGAATGGCACGCTGCCACCTCAACAACCCTGTCGAATGAGAGAGGTGTTAACACAAGGAAGCTTTTCCTTTTAAATTATGCACTGAAACACGTTGAAAGCGTGACAGCTGCTTTGCCCTATAATAACTATGATTAGGGAAAGAGCATTGTTTTGTTCATTGAGACAACTACTTAAGACCAGGAGCAGAAGCAGAAGTACAGAGGGAGGAAATGAGGACAGGAAACTAAATCTTAACAGGAAAAGTCTGACACCCTTCCCTCTCCCCCGCACCTCTCTTTATCAGCCATGATGTGTACAGGGCTGAGGTGGTTGCTCTTGTTGCCAGTTCCCAGTTGACCATAGGTATTTGCTCCCCAAGCATACAGCAGCCCTTTATCTGTTAGGGCCAAGCAGTGCCCATAGCCCGATACAATCTGGAAAGTAGGGAGTAATTTAAGTGCTGCTGGTAAAAAAAAATAATTACCCAATCAGTTCAACCAGTAACAGAAAAACATTAAAAACAAAGATATTCATGACAAATGACGAGTCCTCTTCAAGGGGACTAATGATATTAAATACCAGTCATCATCATACAGGGTTGTTGGATGTCTTACCTGTTGAATGCACATCCCTTGCAGTGCAGTGACACGGCAAGGTGTCAGCTGATTTCCATTGTTACCAATTCCCAGCTGCCCATTTCCATTGTAGCCCCAGCCATAAATCTAAAATAAATAAAAAAAATAGATAAAAAAATTAACCAAAAATAAAAGCAACCCTCCTTTGGTGCATCGAGTTCAAATTTCCCACTAAGATCATTAAGATTTTATGTATATACACCTCTCCGTTGTCGACAAGAGCCATAGAAGAGGTTTGCCCACATGTGATGCCTGCTGCAGTCTTGCCCTGCAGGCAGCCGGTGACCTTCCTGGGGTAGGGCTGGTTGGCTGTGGAGCCTGAACCGATCTGGCCACAGTTATTATAACCCCATGCAAAGACCTAGAGAGGGTTGATAATGTTGAAGTGTGAGAAAAAATCCCACATTTCTCAAAATTATGTTATTCATGCAATGTTTTCACATGGATTTATACACCTTTTGCATGAAAGCTCAGATGCTGCAAAGAGAGTACACTTTGAGTAATATCTCAAAACAGAAGAACTTAAAATTCACATGAACAAAGACGGGAAAAGGGTGCAATATTTATAATGTGAAACATGGTACTGTACTCCTAGTAATGTTTTAAATGGTAACAGCATTTCCAGCTTACCAACACAAACAACCTCATTAGCTTTAATGCCACTGGGTTAAAGATAAGCTTCTTAGTGTGACACTAGCAGGTTGCAAGGTGGCAGGTCAAGGTATGTGGGTGACCTCCTTAGGGTTAAACTTCAAATATAAAGTGGTACACAAAAAAAAAAAAAAGAATATTCTAATTTTGTAATAAATGCGATCTCAAACTCATAATTTTCCTTAATTTAATTAAATGATATGTGACATTTATTTCTTTGCAACAGCTGCTATTGCCTCCACTGCTCTCGTTTCTGTGTTGTTTAAGGCTGGATGGATGCAGTGTGAATGTAGTTCACCATCCAAACATTACACATCAAAAACACATTAACACTGTGAAAAAGTACTCACCTCTCCATCCAGAGTGAGCGCCATAGAGTGATGTGAGCCACATGACACCTCTTTGACTTTCTTGTTCTGCAGATTAGCGGAGATCAACGCCGGGGAAAGTCCCGGGTTGGTCGATCCATTCCCCAGCTGACTGTAGCCATTGTGCCCCCACGCAAACAGCTGCCCATCTGCCACACATAAACATACATTTAAAAATTGAAGCAGTCAGTGCTATATAGATGTTGGTTATACAGTGTTTGGGTGTCTCCTTTCCAGCCACGATTCCTAGTTACAGTATTATTGCATTTTTTGGTTCAGCTTAAGTCTGTGTTAGTGACATTTCCTGTTTTCACAAGAAAAACATTTTTACATTTCTGCAGAAATTGACAAAAATTGAGCATGTGACTAGACAGTGAAAAAGCTTATTCATTATGCAACTTTGTCAGTATGCAATCCACTGATATAAAATGCTGAAAGCTGCCAGTTGAGTCATTTACATGTAATACCTAAGGTTTGAGTGGAATGTCACTTTAGCCCAGCTGATGCAAACGAGGTATACCTGTTATATAAAGAGATTTGCAGAGAAAAAAAATAAAATAATGAAAATTAATAAACTACCATCCGTAGCCAACAGGACATGAGGTCCACTCCCATAGCTCAGACTGGTAACCTTCTTCCCCCGCAGGAAGTCCAGTTTCTTTGGCACAATAGTGCTCAGGCTGTCTCCTGTACCTAGGCAGCTACTGCAGTTTAACCCAAACACAAAGACCTGGAAAACAATAACACACATTCAAAATATAGAAATATATAACTAAAGCACAGAAATACATGTGTTTTTTTTTAGATTATCGCTAAATGCATAGCCAACAGATGCACGTGCGATAACAGACTTAATGCCTGACTTTTGTGTTTTTGATCAGCTGTGCTCTGGTATGCTGGCATTCAAACGGGAAAATCAAAGCAATGCAGGATTTCCTGTGGCATTTTTTTCATACAAAATACACTCCTATGAAATAAACTGTCACATAAAAGAGCAACTGAAGGCAACTTACACAGAAAATCCTGTCTACTTCACATGTTCAGGCACAAACAATGCTTCGAGCACAAGCCAACGCTCCTTAAATAGCTAACATGGTAGACAGAAACTATCTCATACACAATCCTCACCTCATTTCCGTGTGTGATATAGAGTGCTTCATTGGCAGAGGTGCCAAAGACACAGGCCTGTCGAACTGCAGCTAGTTCCTGAGCATTCAGCAGGGAGAACAGGGGCCACTTACTGACATCCATCACAGCTCCTGCAAAACTCAGTCTTCCTTGTTGGGAAGGAGGAGGAGGAGTCAGGGATGATGGAGGAGAGGAGGGAGGCACAGGAGGGGGATGACGAGGGGAAGGGAGGACCTGAGGAAGAGGAGGAGGAGGAGGGGGAGGCGATGGTGGTGGAGGCGTGGAGCAAGCAGAAGAACCATCCCTTCTGACACTTTGGATAAGATAAGAAACAATTCAAAATAAATAGACCTTTAATAGTGACATGTTTATAAAGAAATGACTAAGTACATTTTTCTCCTGAAATGTTCTGACAGGAATCAGAAGAAATGAGGTGCAACTATATTGCTGGAGAAGTATAAACACAGTAGGCATACACACACAGTCCGAACCACAAAAAAAAAAAAATCCTTTCTCGATGCATGTATTAGATGCAGAAATATGTCTTGGGAGACACATCGCAGTCTCATGAAAATGAGGCATGGCAAGCAGCCAAAGCAACAAAAGATATAATGTTACCGCTAGACTGCGAGCTCCTAAGAAAAGCCAGTGAGCCATTATTAGAGATGTCCTGTAGCTGATAAGCAGGGGAAGATTTAAAGTGCTACATTTTTTAAGCGAAGTCTTGGGTCGTGCCCTCTCCACCTAAGGTATCAATAAATAAACAGCCTCCTCCAATTCACTTGCCCCCCCTTTGTCAACGTAATACAGAAACTCTTAATTTTACTCGTTCTTAAAAGAACAGCAGCAAAGCTAACTGCGAGTAAAGCTTATGATGAACGGACAGGCTAGTAGTAGCTAATAGTTAAGCGCTTTCTTGTGCGTTTCCTACCTAAAGCATCGCTCCATAATAACGAGTCAACTGAGAAAAGACAGACAGACAGCGACAGCGTTACAGCAACAATGTCAGTGAAACCAGCTACTTCTACAAGTAAACTCAGAGTGTAAAATTACCAGAATAAAAGCGCTCTCCCGGTGTTGACAACAATACAGCCGCCGAGCTGCGCCGAGACTGGGAAATTTCTCTTCTTTGCCTATGATACGTGCAGCTGACTAGACACTGTAGGGGAGCATCACTGCCCCCTCCGGTCGTGAGTTAAATAATACCAAGATGTGGCCATAATGTACACTCACCGGCCACTTTGTTAGGTACCCCTGTACAACTTCTCGTTAATTATTATCAGCTTTATTTTACCAGGTAGTCCCATTGAGATCGCAGTCTTTTTTTTTTAACAAGAGGTACCTGGCCAAGATAGCAGCTATGTACGCTCAAAAACATCTCAAAATACAAAATAAATCACGACAATATAGACTATAAAATATTCATAATATAAAAAATTAAAACGTTAAGTGGCTTCCACAAGTCTTCTTCACCGCATATTTAAATTGAGGTCTTTCTGTAAAGTATTTCAGTACTGTTTTCTTCAAATGGTCAGCCCACCAACTCATAAAGACTGCAGTGGTGCGTCTGAGACTTTGCATTTGTAAAGCGGGAAGATGCATGATACCGTGAATCAAGACTCTTTAGAACTGAAGAGGTAGCATGCATATACAGTGCATCACTGTAATCAATTCCAGGCAAAAATGTCTCTTCCACAAGTCTTTTCTTAGAATTAGCAGAAAAGGAAGATTTATTTCTAAAATAAAAAACAATCTTCACTTTCAGCTTTCTAATGAGATTAGTAATGTGTACATTAAAAAGAAACTTGTCATCTATCCATATACCCAAATACTTGCAGGCATGTACCCTTTCAATGTTTTTGCCATCAGAATGCAGCTGTCTATTTAACTGATCACGTGGCAGCAAGTGCCTTGTTGATGTTAGAGTTCAGAAGACACCACTGGTGACAACCAAGGTAAGCAGAAGAGCATCTCTGAATGCTCTTTGAAGCAGATGGGCTACAGCAGCCGCTCCTGTCAGCTTAGAACAGGAAACTGAAGCTACGGTTCACACAGTATCTCCAAAATTGGACAGAAGACTGGAAAAACGTTGCCTGGTCCGATGAGTCTCAATTTCTGCTGTGACATTCAGATGTTAGAGTCAGAATTTGATGTGAACAACAGCCTGGATCCATCCTGGCTTGTAGCAGCTGCTCAGGCTGTTGATGATGGTGTAGTGGTGTGGGGGGATACTTTCTTGGCACACTAGGATGATACTAGGGGGTCCAACCCCTAGTATCATCTGAGCATAGTTTAAACACCACAGCCTACTTGGGTATTGTTGCTGACCAAATCCATACTTTTATGACCACAGTGCACCCATTTTCTGGTGCCTGCTTCCAGCAGGATAACACAGCATGTCAGGTTGGCATAGGCCAGTGATATTTTTCTATCACAAGAGCATCCTATACTTTGATTATACACACACTAAGCTGAACACAAGTTGAGATGTCTTTTGAAAACTATCTGTGAAAACTGCATATAAATAAAACATACTGCCATTTCTGAAAACAAAAATGCTTAATCGGGCTCCACCTCCTTGTAGTTCTCTTTGATGAACAGTAGATGGAGTATTGGCACACACTGTAGATTTGGGCTCTCAAGGTTTAATGTGCTTCAACGTTTAGGATACTCTCAAAGTGAACAGCAGCAGAACATTAAGGCTTTGGCATTTTAATGTGGGCTCAGTTCAGTCTTGCTGTGTATAAAAATGCATCTGTGGTTTGAAAACAATAGAATTAAAAAACGGGTGTTCAACGAATGACTTTGAAATTTAGATTTCCACTGCAATAATACTGGTTCCAGTTGACCACCAATAACTAGATGGCCTGAAGGAATTTAATTTCCTTTTCTTTTAAATTAAAATTTCCAACAAAGAGGACATTTTATGTCACATGGGAATGGGAAGCCCTATGATTAATCATATCCACTGAGGCTTCCAACTTTTTATGTACAGTTGTGGTCTATTCTGTTACCTAGTGGTTGGTTATATGATATTTTCTGGATGGATGCAGGTCATGTTGTGCTCTCTCTCTGAACCAACAGGTCAATACATCAGCAGATTCACTGCTGATCCCATTCAAACAGCATGGTGTCCACGACTCGCTCCACATCAGAATAAAAATCTACCACTTAGAGAAAAGTATCACTTTTGATATTATAAAGGCTCTTTGCTAACCTGGTATCCACAATGTAAAAACCTAACTTTAAATTGTGCTCAAATAAAAAAAGAAAAGCATGTTTTTATAGTCACTGTTGCAGTTTCAAGTATTGACCCTGCTATTAGATACAAGTGAGTACAGATCTATAGCAAAGTGGGAATCTGATTTCTGATTTAAATGATCTCGCTCATTGTTTTAAGTAAAAGTCACCTCTCCTCTGGTTCATTAGCTTTTTCTTAATTCTCACCAGTCTCTCCTCCCTCTCTCTCTCTCTCTCTCTCTCTCTCTCTCTCTCTCTGTGTGTGTGTGTGTGTCACTCGCTACATTTTGCTTTCTCACTTCCTTCCCTTCTTCATTGCTCTGGCTGTTCCTTATTCATTGCATGCTGTGCTTGGATGTTGAAGTCCAACACAAACACACACACACACACACACACACACACACACTCTGTTGTCACTTTCAGCTGAAGCAGCTCTCCGTGTGCTGGCGTGATATTTTGCCCTTTGGTGACAGCTACTGCACTGAAGCCCTCAAAACAATGCATGTTGTAAACAGGAAAAAATCTGCCAGGCCCCAGTCATGCTTCAGCAATGACTGTGTGTGTGTTTCACCGGTCCTTCGGTGCTGAACGCAGCACTCCCATGAAGCACAGACATGCTCTTACACACATAATTAAAGGGAGGAGAAAGGAAGATGTATGCATCTGGATATCTATGAGAGAGAGAGAGAGAGAGAGAGAGAGAGAGAGAGAGAGAGAGAGAGTGTGTGTGTGTGTGTGTGTGTGTGTGTGTCTTAAGTAAGAGCAGCACAAATGAATGTCACAAACAGGAGACAGGACTGTTTGTGAGAACCATTATCCCGGACTCATTTGCCAACACTGCAATGCAGCAGAGAATCAGATTTGTTCCAGAAACTTTGGATGTAATTGCTTATCTGTGCCAGGACAGAATTTCCCTCCTCTCAGCATGTGCCTGACAATTAAACTAAAAATGCAGATGTCTTCTTGCTGAAAGATACACTGAGCTGTTGAACTGTTATAGCGCAGTGACAGAACTATCCCAGCATAGCAGTAGTTCCAGCAAATCACAAAGTCAAGCTCAGACAATCCTGACAGTTCAGCTGATCTCAGTGCCAGCCAGGATCAGCTCATGGTGCAACTGTACATTGTCATGGGCCTGGGTTTTGCTTAGTTTTGTTCAGGATTCTTATTTAATATTTTCAGGGGAGGTTTCAATTTCTTTTTGCCGTTATTTTAGTAACAGTATTTAGCATGTAGTTCTGGTTAGGTCCCTTGGTGTTTCCCTCCCTCTGTCTCATATATCTGTCAGTCCCTGGTCATTTTTAGTATGAAGTCTTCTTGTCTCAGTGTTGTTTCCTGTTTTACTTTGGCGGTTGTTCTAGTTTTACTTTCCTTGTTTCCCTGCTTTGTAATCGCAAATCCCAGCCTTGCTGTCTTCACCTGTGATTGATTGTTTTTACCTGCCCTCTGCTCCCTCCGGTTCCTTGTTGAGTAATCAGGCCTAGTGTGCCTTTGGTCTACTGCAATTGGATCCTCTCCTGCAATATTGTGTCACACATTCAATGTGCAAATCTCATATAGGGCACAGCATTTAAGCTGCTTTATACTACCCACACTTCTTATGCATCTCCAAGCTGCTTTGCAACCCATGTCCAACCAAGTTCCTCCTGTTCTGCTCTGTATTGGGAACTGTATGGAAACCATGCCACCACTGGCTGGAAACTAAACAGAAGGAGAAGAAAGGGGGAGGCGTATTTGGAGGCAGTGAGTTGAAGATAGCACTACCAGACAGGAGGAAAAGAGGAAACCCACAGAGAAGATTCATGGATGTAATGAAGGAAGTCATGCAGAGGTGACAAAAGAGTGTGAGATAGAGGCAGAGGATCCAATATAGCACTGCTGCTTTCCAGTTTTATGCACTCTACATAATATTTTAATTATTTTATGGGGCTTTTTGTCTTCATACTATAACGTAGTGAAGACCTGCAGCAAAGGGCCTTGGGTTGGAGTTGAATTTGAGCTGCTACATGTAGCCTTAGCAGCATGTGATCAACTGCTCAACCTGTGAGTAAATTCAACACTTTTTTTTGTAAAGCATTTAACAAAAATCAGGATTTTGGGCTCCACGGAAATACACCCCAATGCTGAAACCTAGGCTCAAACCAGGGTTCTTCAGAGCTTCAGCCTGATGTCCTCCTTACTGAGCTATTTCAGCATGCTTGTGTGTGACAGCCACACTACAAAATATAAAATAACTGCAGATGGAAATAATCTTTTGTCCGTAGCAGTCTTGAATTAATCATATTTGATGAAATCATTGTGAAAAAAAAAGAGACTGTGATGGACTGGTAGTACTTCTGATGTCCTTCAAAGCTCCAAAAAGCTGCACTAAGGCCTGATCCAGTAACCATCTCTTCATCATATTTAACTTGATTAAGGGAGCTATTTCTTTAATCACTCTCTACAGCAACTGCGCTTTCCCGTTTCTTTCAGTTTTGTTCCATTAAGCAGTCAGATTTCCTGGAAAATATGTCCAATATTAAATAAAGTGTAATACTGTATAATGATCCTATGCAGCTAGGGCAACATCTGGAATGTCCCACTGCATTTATTACAATAAAGCCCACATTTGTAAGCTTATCTAAATATTTCTTGGAGAAAGAGAGAATAAAAACAGGAAACACTTGTATAGTTATAGACTTTATACATTTATTATTATTATTATTATTATTATTATTATTATATAATAATAATAATAATAATAATAATAATAATAATAATAATAATAATAATGCCGTAGTTTTATATAGTGCTTTTCACGGTACCCAAATCGCTTTACAATTCTGTACACTATTCATTCACACCTCAATCATACCTGGTGGTGGTAAGCTACTAATGTAGTCACAGCTGCCCTGGGGCAGTCTGACAGAAGCGTGGCTGCCAATTCGTGCCTATGGCCCCCATTTTGTTAACCACCGTTATAAATTTGAGTCACAGAAAAATTAGAAACATCCAAAATAAGAATGGAAGGAAAGCAAAGATGATAAAATAGCTGGATATAAAGAAACAAACAGATGGGAAAGAAGAAAGTCAAGATCATAATCACACATTTACAATATGTAAAATAGAATTTTATTTATATATTTATATATGTAATAAACACAAGAGCACACCATAGATTTAATGTGACCATCCAGAGTAAAAACTGAGCCAGGAGCTACCCAAAGGTTCCTGATAGAAGATTTAGCAAATATGGCAAGGGAACCTAGAGTTTCCATTACCTTAGGAACAAATCAGTCAGGGGCACAAATGAGAACTCCTGTTTAAGTTGGATAAATCTGTCAGCCATCCATCCAACTTTTAATTGAGTCCAAGCACCTATGGAAGATCTGCAACATAGCAACACCTTGGTTCTCAAAAGATACACATAACTGAATGTCATCTGTGTTGCAGTGATAAGAAAAGTTCTCAACATGTGATAAAGAGGGAGCACCGATATAATAGAAAGAGTAAAAGTCTTAAAATAGAACCTTGCAGCACACCATAGGCAAGGAAGATGGAAGAGTACCTGTTAGAAGCAGCCACAGAAAAGGATCATTCAGACCGTTATGAAGAGAACCTTTCCAAATCAGAGCCTGGCACACCTACCCAGTATCTCAGCTTATTGAGCAGAATGTGATGGTCAACAGTGTCAAAGGGAGAGGTCAGGCCCAACATCAGCAGAACAGGGAATTCTCCGGCACCACTTTGTATCAAGATGAGACTCAAGGAAGAGCTGTTTCAGTAGAATGAGCTCTACGAAAGCCAGACTGAAATTCATGTCCAGAACAGCTGTGAGCTGCTCAGCCACAACCTTTTCTAAAATCTTGGCACTGACACCAGTGAAGTGTTGATTATGAGCACACATGGACCAATAAACTGAAAGACATTTTTTAATAAAGATGCAGGTAAAAAGTCAAGAGAGCAGGAGGATGCTTTGATTGAATCAACTAACTTGACCAGCTCAGGTAAAGAAAGGGGGGGGATAAAGATAAAAATAGCAGGCTGAGCTGGAGCAGGAGCAGACGGTGAAGATGCCCGAGGTGAAATATTACTTCTCACATTACTGTTTTTTTTTTCCTACAAAGAAAGCATAAACGTTTTCAGTCTTTATTTGGAAAATATACTGGGACAGCAGCTGGAGCAGGAGTAACAGTTTTATTATTAGTGTCAAATAACACTCTAGGATTACTTGTGCTCTATAGGCAGCCCTCGTATCTCTGGCTGAAGTGTTAAAACAACCCTAAAATATCCTTTAAATGAAGAAGATAAACGTGGAAACAAGCTGATCTCTACAAACCCTCAACTTTTCGACAGTCCTGACTATAATCAGCTGTAGTTCGAACGAGGAAAAATGTCCGATATGAGCTGAGGGACCTGAGAACAGGTTTCCAAACACTGCAGCGAGACCTTCTCCTTGACCGGATGTGACCACCCGGGCAAAGTTCAATAAAAGACGATGATCCGAGTCGCGCTGCCATTTTTCTGTAATTTAAAGCGCCCTGGGCCGACTGTATCTTGTTTATATATATATATATATATATATATATATATATATATATATATATAAATAAAATTGAACTGAAATTGAATTGAAATAAGAAATCTATTTTTTAAAGTAAAAAAAAATCGTTCAGTGAGAGCGCTCATTAGTGATTAAATAGAGCCATGCTCAATGACGCAGAAGTCAGATTATAGTAAAAAAAATAAAATAAAAAAAATCAGGGTTTGATACATAAAGCTCGCAAATTCCACTAATCGAGGGGAAAGAAAGCAAAACAACCGGAGAGACTGGATGAAAACTACTGAGGTAACGTGGCCTCACAAATCCAGGCCCTCCGTGTCCTAACAGGGACGTGGAAGAAAAACATTCCCCTCGATAGAAATCATCTGAGCACGGCTAATCAGAAACACTTGACGTCGCTTACCAGTCACTCCACGCTTCCAGAACAGTCTGAACTTCACCTGGACACCTGCTCTTTTCCCTCTCTTAGAGTGTTGTGAATATTTGAAGCAGTGGTGAAGGAAGGTCAGTGATGAAGGATCAAATTTTGCTTATGACTTCATATCTTTACCTTTACACTGCTTTCTTCTTTCTTCCCTATAAGGTCCTGTTCTTTTTAAGTTTAACTTCCTCTTAAATTACCAGGCCAGTACCTTCTTTTCTGCCAGCTCCGAAAGACGGATTTAATTACACCTCAAACATCAAAAGCATCACATGAAAGTCTCCCCTCAGTAAAAGTGCTGTTTAAGGCTTTTAAACTCATTCAAAGGCAAATGAGCCACAAAGCTATCCAGAGAATGGATGGCGTGTTTTAAAGCCTTTCAAGAACACTAAATCCTAATGAGTGTGTATGTGTGTTTATTTTACATTCATTCCCATGGCAAAATATAGACATATTCAGTATTGTATAAATTACCTTAGTATGATGAGCATGGTTTAGTAGTATGGCTCTGTTTGCTCCCGAGCTCACGTGAAAATCAGCAGGATAACGAAGCTGTGCGCTGATCGGTTTTCCTCGCGTGTGAGTCTGATAAGCGAGTATGGATTCAGCACTCCGGACAGCGCCATCTCTCTCTCTCTCTCTCTCTCTCTCTCTCTCTCTCTCTCTCTCTCTCTCTCTCTCTCCCGCTCTCTTCTCAGAATTCAAAATCACTGCAGCATTTTCAGCCTCCGTTTCAACCTGTTTTCTACAAGTCTACACATCTATTCGACGGACTGGAAGTTCTTGAGAAAACGAAACAAGCAATCGACACAAGAGCGAATTAAGCTCGATTAGATCTACTAGACTAAGCGCTGTTTTCTATAGATTGTAGGCAATATATAAGCTTAAACACTACTGTTTCAAATGAGTCAAGCAACAGGTGTGTGCATTTGCCAACAGGAAAGGCAGTATTAAATTGTCAGATCTTTGAGTGTGGAGCGATCGCTGCTGGATATTAAAAAAAAATCAGCAGGACGGCAGCGGAGAACGAAAAAGGCGCGCGGTTGTTTCGCGCCCATCAGTGACCTCATGTCACTCATGTCTCCAAAATGTTGCTGATTGCGGTTCATATTGAGGCAGTCGGAGACTGACGGTGTGGAAACCACGTGTCTACAGTTACTGGATGCTGCTTCTGTCAGTTTGCCCGCATCAAACTGCGCGAGCAAACCGGAGATGACTTCTGCCTTCAGAACAAAAGTCGGAGGAAAAGCAAGCGACAACCTACTCCTTAAGAAAAACAAAACAACAAACAAAAAACTCTCTTGATTTCTTAAACAAAAATAGGCGCTAGTAACTGGTTTAGCAGATACAGTGAAAAACAATTACTTGACTAATGTCCTAAGGTGATTTAATTGGTGCTGTGTGAGAAGTTAGCTTAACTACTTTTCATTTTTAGCAGCAAATCTTTTTTTAATTATTGAAATGAGTACAGAACACACTTAGTCTAAATAACAACTAAATTTTAATTTGCAGATATTTTTCCTTTTCTAATAACATCTAATTTTTTTCTAATAGAGAGTTCATTCACAGTTTTAATTTGATTGTTAATTATGTTCTAATATGTCCTATTTAAATGTTATTTTAATAATTAGAAAAGCAGCCTAAAAGTATTTGTATACAGTATAATAATAGTCATGCATAGATTTTTCATTGATTGCCATGTTGAATATATATCCAATAAAAAGAAATGTGCTCCATTTTGAGAAAGGAAAAGACGCAGTTTCCTCAATTGAACTCAAAATTGTTAACAAATAAATAAATAAATTGGGTGGGTGGGTGGGGGTATTCGGGCTTTTATTTTGAATTTGCCAAGCGGAAAAGATGTTTCACTTAATTGGGTCCGCTTTGCTACTGGTTGGTATCGATAGTCGGTGCACCTCTCGCGCCCCGCCGGTCGCTGGTTGCCTCGAGCGCAGCTGTGGAAGACTTTGAAGCGCCGTAGTAGCGCCGGAGGACCCAGAGCCTGACCGGGTCTCCTTTTCTTCTTCTGCGTTTTCCCCCATTAGTTTCTGGAGTTACGGAAACGGCAGCAGAGCCATAGTCCAGTAGCTTCTGTTTATCAGCAAGGTGAAGAGTAGGAGGAAAGAGGAGAGGAAGGGGAGACAGACAGCAGCTGTATCTTGGCGCATTGGAGCTTATGGATTATTGAGAAGTGAAGGCCGAAACGTGGATCAAATATTTATGAGGACTTTTAAAGGAGGAAAAAGACAGAGTGGGATAGTGCAGAGATTTCCTGCAGTGATTCACCTGCCCGGTCCAGCGCCTTGTGCGCTCTCGCTGACCAGAGACTAGAGAAGCAGCGCTGCTGCTGGGAAAGGATTCTGCATCTAGCGTGTGTGTGCGTTGTGTTAGTGTGTGTGTTTGGAAAGGAGCCCCCCTGCTGCAGTAGCCTGCTTGCTCGCTGCACGGGTACAGGGATGCCACCGACTTGCTGACGGACACCCGGTATCCGCACCCCTCCCCTCCTCCCGGACGCACCGACCCCTGCGATCCCCACTAATATGCAATGGTTTTTTGTGCAGAAGCCGACAGCTGCCGCGTACCGCCGACTTCACGCTAGCGCCGCCGCATGCCTGTCCGTCGCTGCCGCTCCTCTCCCCGCGCCGCGCGGCAGACGACGCCATTTGAAGAGGAGCGCTCGGGGGCTTTTCACGCCGCGGCGGCCGGGCGGCAGCAGCAGCGACCGCTCCTCAGTTGAGGACCACCGGCCGCTGGGGCAGCCCAGGCGGAGACCGAGGAGAAAAGCTCCGCAGCAGTTGCTCTTTTCCTGCCGCACGGGGACGACGTCGACGCGGAGTACGTGCGGTTGGTGGTCTCTGAGCTTGTGGAAGAACCGGGCGAGAAACCGGGCGAGGAGCCGGGCTTCCTACTCTTATTATTGTCTATGGTGCAGATTGGGGGGGCTAAGAACCGCCGAACTGAGCCCAACAGCTGGCCGGCTCTGCTGGCATGCAAACAGGGGGGCGTATCAGCCCCCATGCGGTGGGTGAATTTTAGGCTGCCGCATCCGGAGCGCCTCTCGTCCCCCACCTCCTCTTCCTCCACTCCTTCCTCTTCCTCCTCCTCCTCCTCCTCTTCCCCCGTCTCGGCCAAATCCACGCGGTTTATTTGGAACAACATTTTCAGAAAAGGATCGCATATGCTGCAGTGTCTTTGTGGCAGGAGCCTCAAGAAAAACAAGAACCCAACTGGTGAGTTTGTTTTGTGTTTCATCGTGTCTGTCTCTCTTTCTGCATGCGTGTGTGTGTGTGTGTGTGTGTGCATGCGTGGAGGTGATAGAAAAAGACTTTATTGGGTGTTTGTACGTGTGTGTGTGCGCGCGTGAGTATGTGTGTGAATTCCCTCCCGAGACTGCACTGTTGGAGTGCTCGCTAGTGTTCCTCTGCAATCGCAGTTGTGCAGCAAGTGAGAGCACTACAGGGACGGCGGGGGCGGGTGGGAGAGGAGGTAAGGGGTAATTGGGGTGGGGGTGCTGACTTATTAGCACGGATACTGACTATACCGTGGCAGTGCGTGCTAAAATCGTGCGTGCGTGCTGTGCGTGGCAGAGATGCTGCAGAAAATCAAGTCTAATGCAGCATGCAGACCCGTTCAGGCTCCAGGTAACCTGCATGATTAAGCAGCACATGGCCTTATTTAGACTTCCACTGTGGTTTTACAGTGGATGATGTTGAATGGGAAAGAGTCGCCGTGTGTTTTGTTTTTGTTTTTTTTCTCACGGTTGCAGATATTTCAGTCACATCTCTCCTCCTGAGATCGAAGTCTGGATGTGATGCTGTGCACAGCAGAGCTTCTTAGAGGGAGTAGAGGGTGGGGGTGTGGGGGCGATGCCGATACTGTATGTGTGACAACTTTTTCATTCAGGTGTGCGTGCTTGTCATTCTCCCCTGCAACATGTCCATCTTCATAGTGGCATCCGTCACAACATGTTCAACAGCAGATGCAAGGGTTTAAGTCAGAGGGTAATTTAATTTAATTTACCAGCAGGAGTTTCGAAGAGAGTACAGGGCAGATTTAGTCTTGCAAACTTCATTATCAAACTTAATTAGTTTGCCCCCCCGCCCCCATCAGATTTCCCACTATCTGTTATGGCAGAAAACGGAGCAGAGATTGACATTGGCATTACTAATGAAGCGGACATTGTTGACATTGCTGCACCAGAGAGTTGGCCCATGTAATCTACACACAGCGTTGGAGGGCTGCTAGATGATGCATGCCCTGTAGTCAGATAGTTTCTATTCTATTAACAGAAGAGAGAAAGTTTATCCAAATTAGTCATTACTGGCTTTAAAAAAAAAAAAAGTTTAACAAGCAGATGATTTTTGTCACTTTGAGTTTTTAAAAAAATATTTATAATGGGTATTAGTTCAGTGCTAATACCCAAAGTAATCTAATATTTACCCCATTTATGTTAATTTTAAAAATGATTTGTCAGTACAAGTGGTAGTAAATAGGAATGTGCACATTTGCACCATTAATGCCACAACTTTTTTTTAATAGTTTATAAGTCACAATACATACAAACTGAGAGGACAGTTACATTTACATGCAGGTCAGTGTCCGGAATCTGCAGTTTCTGGCCTTTGTGTCTCAACAGCCATTCATCAGTTAAAGGAACAGTACACTACACCAGCCAAATGACCAGGAGCTAGAGGACCATTTAATTTAAAGGTGTGATGTGTTACCATCTGCAAGAGGTTTTTCACTCTTTGTTTTTAAATCTTGGCTCAACCAAGCAAACATATGTGTAGCTTCAAACAGCTATAACTGGATCTAAAATAGATTAAGTGTCCGTGGCATCAATCACATCTTTCTAAAACACAATTTGCATTGTTTCACTTTTTCACGACCTACTTTTGGACAAAATGCAGGAAGGTTGTACTGCAGATCGTGCACTGACATAGCCACAGATGACTTCACACATTGGTTTTGGCATTGTGAAGCCTCAGTGTTAGCATTTAGCTGCTGCTGTGCAGCTTTTTGAAGTCAGAAGTGACCATATTTGAAAAATAAGGGTGATGGTATCATCTAAGGCTAGCAAGCTTGGTTAGCAAACTGTATTCATAAACACTGCAGGTGCAGTGCAAAACTATGCAGAGAGCCATATTATTTGACAGATAATTCCATTAAAATGCTTCGAAAGGCATCAACAGACACAGCAGAGAAGTCCACTTCTGTGACTCCTATTTGTCGAGGTGAGGCCCAACAGACACCGATCAGCTACGGACTTGTGTCGATACTGTCAATAAATGTAGCCATACCCCTAGCTTTAAGCCTTACCAGTGGCTGAGTTATAAAACAATTCACAGTTATGACAGGGGAAACAGGGGAGATCACACCTTTCTTTTTGTATTATTCTGTAAATGTGCTTTTAAATGTCTTTAAGTTGAACATTTTAACATGTAAATCTGTGGGGACCTTTGGAGCCAGCCTCAACTGGCCATTATTTTTTGGAACTTAAATTTTTTTTATTTTTTAGCTGCTTCGGTGCAGATAAGCAACCAGCAAGGAGCTCAGCTCATTGTGAAAAACTGAAGTACCTGCTAATTGAACCTCTAAGCTTTCTCCAAGTGAGCGTCGAGTGGTCAGATGAAGGATTTCTTTTTGTGGAGAGCACTGGATAAGAAAAATGATACTTGACCAAAAGGATCTAAAACTTTTAGCATTTTGATGCTGTACTCCTACAAAGTCCTCTGCAAGAACGAGGCGATATGTGAGAATCCACTGAGCCCGCAGAGTAAAAACTAGCAGCGCTGCGAAGAAAATTGACATGCAGAGTGGATCTTCTGAGGGTACGATGAGGTCAGCCATTAATGCTGTGTCTTCTCCTTGTCCCTGAATGCTAAACACTCACATTTTTTTTTATTGTTTGAGTGATTACAAAGCACTGTCCCTTTTGGTTTGGAGCTGATGCGCGAAAAGGACAGACATGCAAAAATTTCAGCACCATGGACAGCTACCAGCATTTTAATCCTCTGTGTTAAAGCATTTTTTGCGAATTGCAACTACAGTAATTAACAGTTATTTATATTTTAACTGTCAGTGCAAGTATATTTCATTGGGTTTTAGATGTTTAATGTGCTTTTAAGCATTAAATAGCCATAGCCTTTAGTTAGTTTGGCAAAAGAAATGTTGCTGTTTGTCATAATTACTGAAGCAGCAAATGAGAAGTTTAAATGGAATCTATATCCTATCCCATAGAACATAATAGGATATTGTGTTAACCATGGAGGCAGGGTGCTGTGCGTCAGTATCAATCAAAAACATAAACAGAAAACAGTACTGTGCTGCAGCATGTCTGAAACGAACAGCCTTGGATAAAGAAGATATAATTTTAAAACTAAACATTTCCAGGAATTAGTCAGGAAGTGTCTGTTTTGTGCTACATTGTCAGTGGATTCAATCAGCATATTAATATTTTATAGGATTCCATGAAATATCAGAAGTCGCAGCCACTTTATTAGGTACACCTTACTAGTATCACTTTGGAAACCCTTCTGCCTTCAGAACTGCTTTAATTCTTCATGACTCAGATTCAAAAAGGTGCTGGAACATTCCTCAGAGGTCCATATTGACATGATAGCATCACACTTGCTAGAGATTTGTTTGCTGCACATCCTTGATGTGAATATCCCATTTCACCACATCCCAAAGGTGCTCTATTGGACTGAGATTATGGTGACTGTAGAGGCTGTTGAGTACAGAGAACTCACTGTCATGTTCAAGAAACCAGTTTGAGATGGTCTGAGTTTTGTGACATAGTGCATTATCCTGCTTGAAGTAGCCATCAAAAGATGGGTACACATGGACATGGTCAGCAACAATACTCAGGCAGGCTGTGGCGCTTCAGTGTTGCTTAGTTGATACAAAGTGGCCCAAAGTGTGCCAAGAAATCTTCCCACACACAACATTACACCAGCAGCAGCAGCCTGAACTATTGACACAAGGTAGGATGGATGTTTTTCTACACCAAATTCTGACTCTACCATCTGAGTGTTGCAGCAGAAATCAAGACTCATCAGACTAGGCAATGTTTTTCCCATCTTCCTTTGCCCAATATTGGTGAGTCCGTGCAAATTGTACCCTCTGCTTCCTGTTCTAATCTGACAGGAGTGGCACCCAGGTCTTCTGCTGCTGTAGCCCATCTGTTCAAAATTTGCTCAGAGATGCTCTTCTGCATACTTTGGTTGTCGCCAGTGGTTATTTGAATTACTGTTGCCTTCCTGTCTGCAGTCTGGCTAGTCTCCTCTGACCTCTTGCATCAACAAGACACTGACAGTTTCTCTTTTTTGGATTAGACCATCAATCATGTCACATTCAAAGTCACTTAAATCACCTTTCTTATATATTCTAATGCTCGGTTTGACCTTCAGCAGATCATTGTGACCAAGTCTACATGCATAAATGGATTGACTGGCTGTCATGCAATTGGCTGATTAGATATGTGGATTATCACACAGTTGAACAGGTGTCCCTTTTAAAGTGGCTGGTGTATTTGTATTTCGTCGACAAATATGTAACGGCAAAAGGACAATCTTTTTATAAAACACTAGAGCAGCAAGTCTTTGGCGCCTGAATCTTACAGATTAATTCAATTCAATTTTATTTATATAGCGCCAAATCACAACAAACAGTCGCCTCAAGGCGCTTTGTATTGTGGGTAAAGACCCTACAATAACACAGAGAAAACCCAACAGTCAAAACGACCCCCTATGAGCAAGCACTTGGCAACGGTGGGAAGGAAAAACTCCCTTTTAACAGGAAGAAACCTCCAGCAGAACCAGGCCCAGGAAGGGGCAGTCATCTGCTGCGACCGGTTGGGGCTGAGTGGAGAGAGACAGGACAAAAGACATGCTGTGGAAGAGAGCCAGAGATTAATAATAATGATTAAATAAAGGTGCAAACAAACAAAACAATAACAATATTGCTGGCACAGGTGAAACAACCAGTTTGCTAATATCTGCAAAACGTTCACAGCTTCAAATCCTGCCAAAGCGTCACAGCTGGCAATTTACAAAGTGTCACATGACTGGAAGTGTTTTGTTTCCTCTGGGCTCTGTGTTTGTGCTTGAATTCCTTTTTATGTTATGTTCCTCATTTGATGAGTTGGCTTGGAGCAAAGCTTGCCGGGTTTATGAGAGAACGTGTGCATTCCTGTGATACGCAAGCAGGGACTTTAACAAGTGAAATGCTCTTAACCAAAGTGACCCTGGTATTTTCATACTCTTCAGTTTTTCTGCCACAGTTGGGCACACCACTTTATTTGTATTTTGTGACCATTTTAGTTTATTATGTCAAGGAGAAAATCAGCTTTCTGCCTGTTGTAACACCAACCACAATGTTGTGTAAATAGCTGAAATGCAAGTGACTGCAAACAGGAATTCAGCTTCAGAAACTCAGCTTCTGCATGTGCTGTTTTGTCATATGAGGTAATTAATGGAAGAAATAATATCTCACCCACCCACATGCACGCAGCGGGAATGTAAAGAGGGACAGCACTATGTGCTTAACACTATCTTGAGAGACATGAATTCCCACCAGCATCCTTCTGCAGCTCAGCTCGCAGATTTATAGCAGCCAGCACGATTTAGCTGTCCCGCTCTTCTTCAATTCAAGATAACACGTGAACTCCTTCTCTTTCTCTCTGTTATTGTGTGTTTATGTTGGTGGAGGTGAAATAGGGACCTGCTGGTGGGAAGGAGACAGAGTTTATCTGACTCAGCATTAGCTGACTGCTTTTTTTTTTTTTAACTTTAAACTGCACTATTTAATGAGGGTCCACTGGCAAGTCAGAAATACAGCTTTGTTTAGTGTGAAAGGACGTATGGATATGTGCATGTGGGTGATCGGAAGCAAGCTTTGATCTTGTCTTCTTTCTGTCTGTAGTTGCTGCTGTTAGATGATGGTGTATTGGAGTTGATGTAGCTGTTTGGGGTAAAACGAAGCAGCAACCTCTTGGGCTTATAAAGGCAGAAGTGCCAAAAACTTCACTTCCTTTAGTGGCCACTTAAGGCTGGCTTCAAAAGTGAGTCATTTCACATGGACCACAGTGTTAAAATGTTTGCAGCCTGATACAAAAACCTTTTTTTTTTTTTTGCCCCCTGTAATTAATTTCCCCTCTTTGTAACACGGTATAGAGATCTATTTTTCATATCTCAACCATTTAAAATTTAATTAGGGCTTAAATACACCACTTTGTTGGTTCTAGCTGTATAATAGGATTCACATTAGCTAATTCAACCCACTGAACTGAGTCTCTCAACTGCGTTGGTGCCATCAATCCATCTTCTTAACTGCTTATCCATTTCAGTGGGGTTAGAAGCAGGGTACACCCTGGTCACACTGTCAGTGTGTTGCAGGGCAAACACAGAGAGACAGACAACCATTCAATCTCATATTCACACCTACGGCTAATTTAGAATCTCAAGTTAACCTAACTGTGGGAGGAATCAGAAATACCCATAGAGAACCCATGCAGGCACACGGAGAACACAAAAACTCCACACAGCCTGAATTTGAACCCAGAGCCTTCTTGCTGTGAGGCAACTTCGCTAACCACTGTGCCACCCCCTTTTGGACTAGTTTAATTAAGCGATCTAACAATTAACAGGGCTCACTGCGTGGCAACAACCTGACCAAGGCTTTTGTGCTTAAATTTTGGTGAGTGAAATTCTAATATTTTGTTAAGTCTGTCACTTAGTGCTACTTAGCAAGTGCATGTGAGTGTGCATTGCACCCATAAATCTTATGGATCCACCTCGCTAATCAAGCTTGCTGATTACCCTGCTCTCTTGTCCAAATACAGTTTCTTCTGGCTAAAAAAAAAGGTGCTGGAAGATTTCAAAGTGGTCCACAAACCAATGCATAGTCTCACAATGGCATCATTTATATACAGTCTATTGTTAAATGATTTTTGTTCTAAGTATGGCACCACAGGACAGGTTACCTCTTAATGTGATATTTTGAGTATATAAATAAAAAAATGCACTGATTTCAATGACTAATTTCAACTAATGCATGTAGAATCTTGGTTTGGTCTCATTATTATTGGATATTTTCTGTTAGAAAGAAGCTGAGTGAATGGTATGTGAGTACTGAAAAAAAAAACCATTTCCTGTAGATGAACCAGCATCAGTATCATTCATTGTTAAAAGGGATAAAGCACAGTGTTACTCAATGCCTTGTATCCCATGTGGCGTGACCCATTTAGAGACGTTCACCTTTTATAGCACATGCAGGCGTGCAAGCCCATGCATTCACGTCCACACGCTTGCTCACCTTCCTTGGAGAGTTGCCATTAAGGCTTCTTACTTTATATTTTATTTAAACCCTGGAGTATAACAGCGGGGTTTGTGCCAACTCAGATCTGTCTCTGTAAGTGAAAGGGTCGCATATACACAAACACACAAACACGCATTCACTGCGCACGGTATCTAAACATTTTGCTTTTAAAAGCAGTTATGCAGAGATCTGCGTTCAAAATCCACATTCTTGTACATTTTTGATTAAGTACATTTTGTGTTTCGTTCCGTTTTAGTTGCGCCCTGTCATGTTGTCCAAAGATGATGAGTTGGCAAAACAGTGACAGCCATAGTGATGTTTGTCCTCTACGGTCACATGGAGGGTTTTGGTGCAGTACTCTAATATGCTCCCTCATATGTATCTGGGTATGTGAGTGCGTGCGTGAGTGTGCTTATTAGATCACAGCGTCATTGTCCAAACACACTTAGTCTGCAGAAAGAGGGATGACTTTGCTGGTTCTTTTTGCTGTCGTCTGAACTCATCATGTATGCCATACTGTGCACTCACTCACACACACACAGAGAAATGGTACAGTTACATACTGCAGGTCATCTTATATAATCATACTAGATTTTTGTTTTAAACACAATGTCCTGAAAATTGCAGGCACAAGCCAAACATCATGCAGTATTTATTATGATGCCCAAATTGATATAGTTCCATTGTCTTATGCACGCTTGTTTTCAGTGTTTTTGATGTCCAGAAAAAAAAATCCATAACCGTTCAGCACATTGTAGTCCAAATATTCTGAGAGGACGTAAGATTCCTGCACCTCTCCTAGGTACTCTTTTGAAGCTTAACTGATCACATGAGGCTGGATCATCACCAGTGATGAGTATAAAGCATGAACAAATGCACAAAAAATGTGACAGGGAAAAATAAGGATTTGAATCCCATGTGAAGCGAAATGCCTGTGTAGATTTCTGCCTTCTGCAACTTTACCATTGGTGACCTATCTAGGATTAACATCTACCCCTTTACAACTCAACCCTGACTTTAAATGGAGCCATTAGTGACCTGGGAGATGATAAAAGGGTAAATCATTCATTGGTATACACTGTGTGAGCACAGTTTCCTGATTGTTAATCGAGCCTTGGCTAAAAATGTAGCTGTCATGCGATTAAAAAAATAATCACTCTTGTGACAGTATTAACAGCTTATGGCAGGGACATTATCTTGACTACATGACAATAGGTCATGTAATATTATGAAATGTCTCAGTTCGACTGCAAATCCTGTATCATTAGATTTCTGCCTGGAAAAGACAGTGGAGATGTGGAGGTAAATACGTGCAGTTATTGCAGGGTGTCAAAAAAATCTTATGAGAAGCTAGTCCCATTGATTACAGTTGAACTATGTTCACAGTGGGAAGACTATAATTTTCAAAATGAAGCAATGAGCAGAAGACCAGAGGTGAGGATGTGTGCGTTTCAGTGTGTGTGTGTGTGTGTGTGTGTGTGTGTGTGTGTAGGCAGGCCCCGAATGTGACTGGACTGCGTCAGCTCCAGGTATCGTGAGAGAATCGCAACAGATTGCTGTGTGACATTTTTCCAAGTGCACTTAAAAAGCAACAGGGCATCAAAGGCTTCACTAAGAAGTGTTTTCACAGGCTGAACGATAAAGAGCAGAGAAACACTTGACAACATCTCAGTCTCTCTCTGTGACTGGCTACATAAAAAGCATTTAAGTGTTTGGTGTGGCCAGAGCTGCCAAATATACTCGGTCACTGTTGTCATGTCTTGAGTACAGAAGGATGGAACAGGAGGAATCCTATATTTCTCTAAAAACACCCTAATTCCAAAGTCTATTTGCTATTTTTTTCCGAAGTCTGCTTCCAAAGCTTTAAACCATAATGCACATTACCATATTTTAGGAATAGTGCCCAAAGGCGTTCCTCATATTACAGGTGACCCTAAACATTTTAAAAGTCCTCCTCTGTTGCTTGTTTTTGATGAGTTTCAGTCTGGAGCTTTTCTTAGCAGCTCTCCTTGATATCTCTTCCTTTGTTCTACCTCTCAGTCAAGCACTTGAGCTGACTTTTAGTCTTCTCTTGTCTGTGTTAACCTTTTACTTGATGACAGCCCTGCATGACATAATCGCCATATCTATCCAACTCACAGTGTGTGTGTGTGTGTGTGCACCATCTGAGGCCACATTGGGGGGAGTCCAGAGAATTTAAGAAGAACATTTTCCAAGTGAGTCCAGTGGGCTGGTGTTTGCAGATGAGTGTGCCATGGACTTTGAGTTTATAATGAAGGTAGCAGAGAGGAGAATAAAGGCTGCTTTAGGCAGAGTGGAAGCAGGTAAGCTACTCTTTACTAGCAACTGATAAAGGAGGGAGAGCCAAATAACAAGACTAGTTTACATCCAAAGAGACCACCAAAACTGATTAAAACTGTGCACAACACCTTTCTAGAAATAGAAAGCTTCAGATATTACCAGTTGATATATACATAATATTTCTATGCTTTGCATTGGTGTTAGGAGGGTTTAAGATTATCCCCTGCAAATTAAAAAAAAAACTTTGAGAAACTAGGTTCAACGTTAGTGAAAAATCAGGCTAATTATAACTGACCAGAGATATTACTTTAGTTCAAAATGACCACGAAGTTATTGTAAACTTTTTTTTTTTTTTTTTACCTCCACCAAGAAGGTTATTTTGGGAGCGTTTGTGCTTGAAAAGCTTTGAATAAATTCTGATTAAACTTTGTAGGGGTGTAGAGTGGGGTCATGTTAACAATCCATTAAAATTTCCCTTACATCCACAAAGGTCTTCATGGTCAGCTTAATGATTTATTGACTGAAAATTGACAAAAAGCCTTATAACTTAGAATTTATGACTCTTGTGTATTTTCAACATATAAAAAGTACAAATACAGATTTAAAATCTGTCACATTGGACCTCTGACCTCTCCTTCAAGGTCAAATAAGGTCAAACTTTCAACTTTTTGTCTTTAAAACTGCTTAAAATTCTCCTGCCTTTGTTTGTATTGGCAGTAATTTTTAAATGATACTGGTATATGGGGATCCTAAATATCACATTACAGTTATGTCACATTTAACCTCTGACCTCACTTTTACATTTCACCCTAAAATGTTTTTTTTATCTTTAAAGAAAGTATTTGTCAAGAGAAAGAGAATGAGCTGCATAGGTAGTTATACTGTAGTATAATATTATTTATGCCCAGTTATTTACAAATCAGTACTTATTACCCATGACCTGCTCCTGCATAGTATTTATGTAATCAAAGTAAACATCTGTCATGCGGCCCTTATCTGATTTTTTATTGCACTACAAACTTAAAGTATTTTTAAAAATAACAAAGAAAACAAAATGAATATATACAAAATACAACAATATTCCCATAAAAGTAAATAGTGCCCAGAGACTGAGCTGTCCTGGTGGAGGTTTGTGCTCTCAGAGTGGTTCTTGTTTAAAAATATATTCTTTGTTTTATGCTAAGTTTATGAGATTATTGAGGAGTGAAGAGGCAAAAGAGCAGATTCTTATATAGTTATCTTTTGTAAACTTGAAATTGCTAAATGATAAAACCGTGTTTTGCATATTTTGTGCTGAGTGACCACTCAAGAATTCAGGATGGAGTCCAAAAAATATTTGGAGGTATTTTAGCATCTATTCATGATCACTGTGATTCAAAAGGACACCTTTAATTTGAGAGTACACAGAACACAATTAGATGCACACAACACTTAAAGCGCCTCTTGTAGTGATTGATAAGTCAGGTGTCGCTCTCTAGCATCTGCCTGGAGGTCTGTGTTACATAGCTGTCAATTGTATGTTAGTGTGTGTGATGAGGTCAGACACTCATCTGGCGCACGATTCTTAGCAAAGTTTTTCCTCTTGCAATTGCTTGTCTCTTTTTTTGAGTCACATCAGGCTTTGGCACGATTTTGTTGTTTGCTTTGTTCTTTATGGGATTTGCAAAATACCAACAGATTTATCTGTGCATTAGGGTCTGGGGCTTGCATTGTTTTACTGTTTACTGAAGTAAAATTATCTCTTACCTGCTTCACAACAAAAGTGAAAGCTTTTATGAAACGCAATTCTTTAAACATACTGTTATTTAACTCTATCTGGGCAGAAGGACCTTGATTCACTGAAGATGTCTTGGAGCTATTAGACTGTGTAAATTGAGAATTTTAAATGCTTTGCCTTAACAGACCTATTTATATTGAGTTTTGATAGATAATATCTGATGAAAGTGATTCTACCCTGAAAAGGTTGGACCAATGCCTCCCACTACTGTCAAAATAAATCGCTTAATAAAGTAATTGTTATAGAATGAGTATTTTTAGAGTATTTTAGTATTTTCTCTCAACAGAAATCTCCTTTTTTTTTTTTAACCACAGAGGAGATTTACTCTCACATCTGTATTGTGCCACAGTTTGAATTGGATGCAGTCCCATGTTAGCCTCACGGGCTAATGCGCCATGCTGCTGAACTGTTCATGTTGGCATTGTTAAAGGGATTACCGTACACACAGACGCGCCACATGCACATATTTCTATAAAAGGTGTTTCCTTTTATGTAGTGCTGGATAAACCAGACTGGTGTAAGGGTCTTTTTAGTGTTACAGCAGGGCTCTGTAACGTGTATACTGGCGTAAGTGTAGACTCCCAAAGAATATTTGTTTTTGTGACTTTGTTATGTTTGGAGTTAAGTTTTTAATAGAATTTGTGGCTCAAGAGGTAGAGCGGGTCATCTACTAGCTGGAAGGATGGTGGTTTGATCACTGGCTCCACTAGTCTGCATGCTGAAGTATCCTTGGGCAAGATATTGAACCCCAAGTTGCCTCTGATGCATCCATTGGATTGTGAGTGTGTGTGAATGTTACGAAATGCTTGCATTTACAAAAAAAGTGCTTCTGTGAATGAGGGATGTAGTTGAAAGTCCTTTGAGTGTTCAAATAGAGTAGAAAAGTGTTATATAAATACAATCCATTTGCCATTTTACCATTTAGAACACCAGAGTAATAAGAAAGAAGGTAAAATAAACCAGACAATAGATCTCAGTCATGGTGTGTGTAGAAATGTTCCCACCCAAAATAAGCACACATTCAAAACTATTGTTGGATTCATCACATGTGCTCACCTGCCACCAGCCACATATTAGTGAATCAGAACCATTCTGTAATACATCTAGTCTCAAGCAAGAGACCATAGAGAGTAATGAAGAAAGAATATTTCTAGAAATGAGCTAGCTGTCCCTCCAGCCACCAGAAATTCCTGCCCAACTACTTGTGCTTAAACGTGTAGTGAGTGTCATCATGCTCAACAACTTCTTTTTGGCATGTTTTCTCTCTTGTCTCCAGTCAGGACCTTGCTAACATGAGCATGACTTGCTCCTGTGACAGGACCACCCTAATTCCCTAGAATGAAAAGCTTTAGGGGATCGGGGTATGTGAATATTGGGGCTGAAATTATACTAAGCCTGAACTGTTCAAAGCTGACACTCCTGTGTCCATTTAAACCATCTCCCTTGTTTTGTGAGTTCATGTGGAGGACGAATATTCTCTGCAAAACGTTTCACACACCTCCTGTAATGGGAGGCCCCCAACAAAGCTGCCCCAGTGTCTGATGCCCTGCTTCTACTTTTGCAGCTTCTACACAGTGTACAGAGATGATATTGCTCTGGGAAGCAAACATATTGTATTTAGCTGACTTTACCTTGAGATTAGCCTAGCGTAATTTGGTTAGCTGCTCATCCAAGCATGACAAATGCTCATGAAAAGTCGAGCCAAACACCAAATTTGATTGCCATGCACTAAAAAAGTTCTCGAACATAAATCTGCCAGCACCAGATCCATCAACCTCCCAAATGTGCTGGTGCTATTGAACTGTAAAATGGAGACACACGTAATGAATGCCGTTTTAGGTTTGTCTTTGAGATCCACAAGCTGTCGAGGGCATTCTCGATAAGGGGCAAGGGGGTAGGCTTCGTACAATAGTCAACACAAAAGTAAACCATCCCACTTGAGGATGAGAACAGCAGGTCCTGCCCAGGGGCTTTGAAAAGTCTTAAAGGGCTAAATGAAATCAGTTTTTAAGCATCTGTTTAGATGCACTGATTTCTCATGATGTAAATGAAGAGGAACATGCTGGGGAGTTGAGGTTAGATGGGCGACTTCATCGACTTTGTGTTTACTGTCTCAGTCTGATGCAAACAGAGGTTAGTTCTCCCCAAATGATTGTCCCTGGAATTGAACACTGATAACTAACTCTAGAGTCTCAACATTATTCCTGTCTAAGCCAAGATGGATTAACAGGATGTTAGCTGTCTGAGGTACATGTAGATGTGAAACACCTCCTCCTTGTACTGCCACTAAATGTTCTGCCTTATTCCTTATTTCAATATCTGTATGCAACATAAACTTTTTACCTCCTTTCTTTAGGGTAAGGATATTATTACATTAATGACACAGACCAGCAGGGTACCCTGTTCCACCTTACAGACCACCCAGGCCACTGTAATGAGTAAAATACACTGAACTGGCTCAAACATTTCCACTTGTCCAGGCCCAATTTGGTTTTCTACTAGTAGTAATTGGAGAAATCTGCTGGCACCAAAGTGGGAAAGAGTCTACCTATTACTCTATGATCCTTCTTCCCAAAATCAAACACAACTCTGTACTTGAGAAGAAAGTCAAAACAGGATTGCCTTAGATGGCACATCAGCCACCAAAAACTCTGCAACTGATTCTAACAATAACAACATTCCCAAGGATTTCCATCCCCCTGTCATCAAGAGCAGGAAAGTCCCCATAATGCCCAGCTAACTCTGATCCTCCTTTAGTGACTAATAACCAGACCTTTTTGGGAATTACAGACAAAGTTGCTTCACTGTCAACCAACAAGAGTGAGTCTGAGCTGCTCACATGTGATACAACAAATCCAGAATGTTTTCTATCGTTCTTCACCATGCTTACTTGCAGAGGTCTCAGTTTTAAGATTGGTTACCTGCCACTTCTAATTTCCCTGCAAATGTAGACTTTCACATGTAATTGGGAAATTATGGTTCAATGGTGGAAGCGTGTTGACAGTTCATTGGCAATCATTTGGCAGCTATGGGCTGCCCGTCTACCTGCAGAGAGTGTCTGTTGTCAGATGTGGGCAGTATGAAAAATGTGAAGGCTACTTTTGTGTGTTGCTGTTGTTGGTTCCACTGACACACCCATCATCTTGGTCTCTGGAGTCACATGAGTCACTCTTCTGGTGTTTTGGTCTTAGTAGCCCTGACGTTGATCCAGAAATCACCTGTTACAAAATATAAAATCAAATCATCCTTCATCAACATATTTTGTGTGTTTTTTATCTGTTGTGTGTATGCTCTTGTAGCTAACCTCATAGAATTCCAAAATTCCCTAGCTGTCTCATTAGGCCACTGGCAACAGGCTGTAAAACTAACCCTACACCAGTCATCACTATTATGTTGCACAAAACACTATACCATTGCCTGCCTTTATCAATGCATTGCTGTTCTTTGCCTCCCTTGGTAAACTGCTATATGGTCCCTGGTTTGAGCTTTCAACGGGTGAGACATGAGCTGAAGTTTAGGTGCCTCATCCCATGATTAACCTCAGCTGTCAAATCCAATTTTTCTGACCAGTCCAACCACTCATGACCTACTCCATAAACTCCTCTGACCTGAACACTGTGCAACATTCCAGCCAGGGACTGTGATGGAATCATCAATGGACCAGTACTAATCAAAGGGGTGTTGCTGAAATGATTTGAAAAAACAAAAATATAAAAAAAACAAAACAAACCATAACAAAAAGAAGAAAACAGATTGAGGGCAAGAACCACATGAGACCTGTACTATCAAGCCAGATCAGGGGCCTTTATGTTTACCCTGGGTGTTCAGATTACAAAAGGAATTTCCTACTTACATCATCATTGTAACTTATGCTACAGACCTGCTGCTGATGAACATATACTACTGAATATCCCATCAGCCACAGTTAGTAAGAGAATCTACAGTTTTAGAGACAGTCTGAATTATTTGCTTTTCTCTGATGGAGATCAATGTTAAATATAGATCCATTATACAGTACCATATGGAAGTCTTGATCTTCCTTTATATTTTGCCTCCATGGAGTCAGATTAGTTTGAGCAATAGTTCTTCAGGCTTTCTGAAGGTCTTTCAAAGTGTTTCTTTGGACATTAGCTGCTTTTTCATTTATTTTCAGTCCAGTCCTTGTACCTGACATTTTCAGAGGAATGTTTTTTCTGTTCGTTAAGCCACTTAAGACTGACTTACGAATCACTTAAGCATAAAAAAGGCACCTAATTCAAGGGATGAAACAGTGTTTTGTCGACACATAACAGCAAAGAACCAATTTTAGATTGTATCTTTAGGCTCTTTGTTACTAGCAGCCTGTCACAAAAACACATCATTTGTTCCCTTCTGTTTTGTTGACGCTACGAAAAATGCCAAAGATAACACAGTTTCAGATTTTTGTGCCAACAAGATGAGTCCAAAATTAGTTATTAGTATTTAATAAACTATGTACAGCAGATGATCAGTAGCTGAAAATCATGTCCTCAAGAAATAGGAAAAAATCCAGCAAAGACCTGACACAGGACCTGGATGACATCAAGTTGTATGCCAGGAGTGAATGAGACATTTCACTGATCCACACCACTAGAATCTACAGCAATGACATCAGAATGTCATTCAGATTGGCTGGACAAAGCTGGACCGAACGACAGCACAGATGCACTAATCAGCACAGGAACAAGCTCTAAGCATACAATTGATAGAGGCTGGGGGTCTACCACACCAGGCAAGATCCCCAGGTGCTGTCTGTGCAGAGATGCCCCTGAGGCAATCCAACACATAACAGCAGGGTGCAAGATGCTAACAGGCAGGGCATACATGGAAGGAGAGAAGAGCTAGATATGGAAGGTGAAGGTAACAGTGGTTCCCGTGGGGGAACCACATCTCTGGTGGTATGGATGTGCATTGCTTTGTAATGGAAGAGTCCAGGTGCTAACCTGGCCTGCCTTCTGTCCAGACCTTTCACCAAAGCATTTGATGTATCATGAAAGAAAAAGTACGACAAAGAGAACCCAGAGCTGTGGAACAGATATATCTGTATCAGAAAAGACATCCTTCTCCCAGAAGTCCAGCAAATGGTCTCCTTACAATATTAAAGAAATATATAACATCTGCAAGTATTAGTAAACTGTCAAAGCAGTTTACCGACATACCACCCTGAGCACACCCCATCTCACCTGATCTCGGAAGCTAAGCAATGTTGGGCCTTGTTAGTCCTTGGATGGGGGACCACCTGGGACTATTAGGCACTGTTTGGGGTGGCTGTAGCTCAGGAGGTACAGCAATAATAATAGTTAATAATAATAATTGCTGCTCCAAGTGGAGGAGTTTAATTATCTCAGGGTCTTGTTCACAAGTGAGGGGAGAGGGGGGCAGGAGATTGACAGACAGATCGGGGCTGAGGCTGCAGTGATGTGGACGCTGCACTG
Organism: Pterophyllum scalare; assembly: GCA_024447675.2. Taxonomy (NCBI): domain Eukaryota; kingdom Metazoa; phylum Chordata; class Actinopteri; order Cichliformes; family Cichlidae; genus Pterophyllum; species Pterophyllum scalare. The sequence goes on along the minus strand of JAMQGT020011400.1, from coordinate 5,810 downwards.
GCCTGTCTTGGTGAAGAGCAAGCTAAGTGTTAAAGCAAAGCTGTCGATTTACCTCTCAATCTATGTCCCTACCCTCACCTCTAAAAGAACAAGATTGCCGATACAAGTGGTGAAAATGAGCTTCCTTCAATGGGTGGCTGGCCTCTCTCTTAGAGATAGGGTGAAGAGTGTTGTCTACTCCTCCACATTGAAAGGAGCCAGTTGAGGTGGTTTGGGCACCTGACTAGGATGCCTTCTGGGTACCTCTTTGTCCCACTGGGAGGGCCCAGGGAAAATTTTTCTAAATTGCAGATCTTTTTACAGTGCAGTTCCCAGACATTTATGGACTGTTGTTTAAAGAAAAGGAGATGCTACACAGTGATACACAGTGATAACCAACTTGTTGGAGACTTGTTGCAGCCATCAAATTCAAAATGAGCTAATATTTTTCTTAAAATGGTACATTTCCTCAATTTAAACATTTGATATGGTTTCCATTTGCTATTGTGAATAAATTATTGGCTTTTAAGATCTGCAAACCAATGCATTCTATTTTATTTTGCATTTTACAGAGTTCCTTGTCTGGAGTTGGGTTGGAAAGAAATGAGGGGTGGCTCCTTTAAAAACAGGGATTGCAGCTGAAAGACCAGGGCAGAAACGGCTAATCAGCGATTGTTAGGGTAGGTGAATCCAAATAATGAAAAGATAACCTGGGTATTCTGAACTTGCCCTGTTGTATTGGCCTTAATCTGAACCTGTTATAAGTTGACCTTTGAATTCCTTTGCTTTTCTCCCAGTGGAGCTGCAAATCACAACCTGCCATCATAATGCAAATATACTTTTGCAAAAAATAAACCATGTGGTAACTCCACCTCTTTAACTGCAACTTCTCTCCTCAAAGAGCTGTGAAGTATAGCAACTTTTTTTATGGCCCAGTAGCTGAAATTAGACCTTTTGTCACTCAGTCTACGGCTGCCTGGAGTTGCTGTTCAGAAAAATAAGCTTTAGTTCCCACGCAGCATGTGCACGACTGTGGGTGGCTCTGAAAATGTTCTCCATTGTTGAGCGCTGAATGCTTAACAAAGTTTTATCTCTTGTCATATTATCTACCTACACACTTATCTCCCGTTATTGGAAACTAATTTGTATGTCTTGTTCAGTAAGCCTTGCATACAGGCGTGTATAAAAGCAAAACAAAAAACTGCTGTTGGAGAAAAATAAGGCATCTGTCATCACAGCCTCAAGCCAAGCTCTAATCTCCTTCTTTGGGAAATGATGGCGCAAACATTTAACATATTGTCTGACTTTCAAGCTGCAACAAGAAGAACAAAACCTTCAATCCATAATAGTCCATACTGAAGACATTAAAACCAACTCGAGTTTCCAGTCTTTCGTATGCTACGAGAGTGTTCTGAGTATTGCACACAGTGAAATTATGACCTGCCTGAGATGTGACTGACTCATTACAGAGAGGCCAGATGATTACCGTGATGTAAAACTTCTCAGAGCAATGAGAAGAATATCACTGCCATTACTCACAAAAGGTCCAGAAACTGTTGGCAGGAGGAGTTGTGGTTTAGTGGAGATTGGAAGAGTGCATTGATGGGATAAAAAAAATCAGTTTTACTTTGGCTGTGAGCGCTTTCTGATCCAGATCACTCCAACCTACACAACCGCATTGGGGGAGGAATGTAAATACATTAGCACTGACAGATATATTAGATTTCTGCGGTCCAGTCTTCTCAGGACAATCACATCCTTCTTCAGGAGCACACTTTTCTTTAACTATTGGACAGTAATTGTACTGTCCAATACTGCAGTTGTATCAACAGGAGAATGCACTTTTTCACAAATTGGATTGGTTAACCTATATAGCAGACTTGGAATAAACAACAGGGTGTGGAAATAATGAATGGTTCACAAGGCTTCATTAACTAGTAAGCGATATTGTGGTGGCTACATGCATCTTTTATATACAGTCCATCGTCTTTGGTTGCATCCGGTGTTACAGTTTTAATGACATCCTGTTCATTTTGTTAATTGCTCATACTTGTGCATATGGGTTCCCCTCCCTGAGCCTAGCTCTGCCGGAAGTTTCTTCCTGTTAAAAGGGAGTTTTTCTTTCCCACTGTCACCAATTGCTTGCTCAAAGGGGGTCATCTGACTGTTGGGGTTTTCTCTCTATTACTGCAGGGTCTTTACCTTAAAATACAAAGCATCAAAAGTGACTGTTTTTGTAAATAAAATTCAATTGAACTGAATTTAATATAAGTTTTATATTCAAAATCAGCTTGACAGTGACATCATAATTTTTATAGCTAAGACTGAATTGGCAAAACTAAGCTTAGGTGCCCACCTGAAACTGTGTGCGATTGTTCTGTGCAGCTGGAAATGTGTGTAAAGCATCCATATTTTAAAATATATAGCTTTTTAGCTTTTGTGTTCTGGTAGAATACACATAATTACACTTTTTATTTAATCAATTTCAAGCCGTGGTATGTGTGTTATGAGTGTGGACAGATATGGATGTAATCAAGTGTGTTTCCCAAAGCTCTCCAAATTTATCTTCACTCTGCGTGCAGACACACACGAGGCAAATTGTGACATTAGATGGCCATGAATAATGTAGCAATGGTTATGTGCCAAATTCATTTTAGAAGGCACTGACAAATAATGCTTTTTTTTGTACATTTCTCTTGCTCTTACAAGAGTTTTTATGAAATCAGCCAAATACAACATCTTCTACTATGCGATATGTAAGCTGAAGGTCTTTGTGAACACTGAAAACTGTTTCTAAAAATACAGATGAAATTTGGACTGCAGGTAAGTGCTAGAGAATATGATTTCCTGCATTCCTTTTCACATTTTGTAGTTTTTAAACCTCACAACCAGTTTTCAGCATCTTCCTTAATTCTAACCCTCGTTTAAAGGAGTTCTCCCTTCGGTCTCGTTATCTCTCTGCCATCCCTTCAGTTCCAGCATCTCTTCTCTACCCCCCCCCCATATTCCTGTGTAGTTAGGATTTTTTGGGGGGTGGGGTGGGGGTGAGGGGAGATGTGGGGGGAGATCTGGAGCGATTATGTAACTGCTCTGACTCAGAAGTCTTCCATTTTCAGCTAAGGGAATTTGCGTTGAAAATTGTCGCTGATGGTTTGAGCCTCGGGCTATTTGGTGGTGCAGCAGTAAGCACTGCTGCAAGAAGGTTCTGCTTCAAACCCGCTGGTCTGTGTGGAGTTTCTCTGCCCCCCCCTGGGGTCAATCTAAATTGCCCATAGGTGTGAGTGTGACCATGCTAGCCCTCTGATGGCATGCCAAATTGTTCACCATGTCCCGCCCAGCTCCAGCCCCCTGAACTGGATAAATGGTTAAGAAATGGATGGATGGATGGATGGATATGGGAATGCCTCAAACCAATGCTCTGTCTTTTGCCTTGCTTCTGCTCTCCCTGCCTTTTGGTTTGCCACATATGGGCATGGAAAAGTGGGGAGGCCCCAAAAACAGACCCATACCACCAAATATTTAATTATAATTGCTGCTGGTGCTAAAGCGATCCTGACAGAGCAGAGTTCATCCATGACAATACTTTTTGAAATTACTTTGTATTTACTGAATCATATGTCCTAAAGTGAACTGTATTTATATGTAATATATGTGCATAAATGGACAACAATACAGGATTATTCTAATAGTGAGTGCATTTTGTCAGTCGTTTTTCTCCCTCTCCTACAAAATATTTCCTCATATCAGCCCAATGCATGTGTTTGCAACACCACAAACACAACAAGCAGCTGATCTGAGTCTGGCAGAGTGTAAAACAAGTAAATAATTAACTACGCATAACAAATGTCTATTTATTTTTCATCTATCTGTAAGATAAATATCGGAATATCGGATTTTTAAATCACCAAATATCAATATCAGTCTTAAAAATCTTATTGGTCTCTAACTATAAGCTGACCTCTGTCATTAGTAAGTGTATTTTGTACATACCTCTACTTTACCTAATACTAATAACAACAATAATAGAGTATATTTGTGAATGCAGTAAGGCAGTAAGCTAAAACATAAACCATATAATTAAGTAACTGCTCAGTAAAACCAAAGTTTACTTTATAACCATTTCCTTCTTAAGCAAAAGTTAGTTGTGTTTTAAAGCAATAACAAAAACCCCAAATCTCAGTCTCCCTATCAAAAAGTTTAATGCTTACTTTAACACCCCGAATGACAAACTATTATGACAGCAACAGAAATACTCTGTGTTTTTATTGCGCCTGTCCTTGTGATGCACATGTCCCTGTGAGCTTTCTGACATCTGGTACATGCAAAGTTTCTCACTGGTCTTTGTGCTGTGAGCGAGAGAGAGGCAACTGAATGTTGAAAGAAATTTGGGATGAGACAGGAATAGGTATAACAAACAGAAAGAAACAAGGGGAGGAGCACTCAAGACACTAGAGACAGCAGACAGAGATGAAGGGGAAAAAAAGGAGTAGGGGGGCCTGAATGAATAATTTAGTCCCTCCATTCCCTCTCTCCTCCTTCCCACTGTGTTGGTGATGTTACAAAGACAGATCAAGAAGACAGGAGGGGACAAGAGAAGATGGAAGATAGGGACATGTGTAGAGGAAGGAGGAAAGGAGAGCAAAAAAGTGAGAGGTGACAGGGAAAGAAGTGAAGGGAAATGAGGAGGGGAGAAAAAGAGGCGGTTTTCATGGGGATTTTTTCTTAAATCTACTAACAGCATAGGTGTGTGTGTGTGTGTGAGTGTATATGTATGAAGCAGTTTGCGTGTGACCATATGCATGTGTTTCAGTGTTTGTGTGTGCGCTCGGGAGCGAGGCAAACCAGCAGAAAGAGGAGAAAGTGAAGTCAGAAAAGCCCTGTGATTAATGTAATTGATGCCAGATGTGTGTGCGTGTGTGTGCCTGTGTGCACCTCTGTGTGTTTGTTATCCTCTCAGCATTCAGCAGGTGTTCCCTCCCTCCTTTTGGAGACCCACTTGCGTCACTAATCACCCGTTACCTAGGTAACAGTGGACTTCCCCGTGCCTGTGCTTCTGCGAATGTGTGTACGTGTCATGTCTGGGTGGGTGTCTGAGCATGAATTATGACTCATCCTGCTGAGTTCAGAGTGGCTATCCTCGCGCTCCTGTCTGGGGAACACCCACCCACATCTGTTACCTGCCCTGCTGCTGCATCCCTACAACCTCCTATTGCTCCAACTCTCCGTCTCTCTCCATCATCCCATCTTTACCAACTCTCTTATCTCTCCTGACTCCCAGACATACGGATATTAATAGCTCTTTGATTACTTGATCTCGACACTTAGATGCATTATTTACCTGTTGCTCTGATCAGAGCGGGAGAGAGAGAAGTCACTCACTGTGAGCGGCCGTAGTCCTAGTGACAGGCAGACAGACAGAGCGCCACCTGCAGAGATGTTTTAGAAGTGATTCCTGAGAACTGCTGTAAGTCTGGTGCTTACAGATAAAATAGGCTTAGGTAAAGTTTATTTTAACTCCAGTTAGTTATTTTATAATTTTGTGTTGAAAACTGCCGGTGATGATTCGACAAAAATGTGGACATGATCATTTGTGGTGTTTTGCACTAAAACTTTGTCCTGCAGTTCTGTTTAGCATGTCCAACTCCAATTAAAGACATTACATGTGTAGTGGAAATTAGGGATGGAGATGTTTTTAAGAGTGAATTCCTGTGCTTTTCTTATCATTTTCATTATAAAAGCATACTTTTTTCTTTTTTCTTTTCATCAATCAGTTGTTTCATGAGATGTTCCTTATATGGATGCCATAAATCATTTACCCTCTTATCAAAGTA